>CM056512.1:2377329-2407815 GCA_029783415.1 Anisodus acutangulus | reverse complement strand
GCTCAACGGATCAAAGGTACGCCGGGGATAAGACCGGACCAGACTCTTCTTTGTTTGAGCTGCTCCCAGGCTGCAGCAAATCCTTTCTACTATAAGCACTTTGTCCTCAGTTGTATTTAGAATAGTTAGGGTTTTAGAGATTTGATATATAATAAGCTGAATTGCTGCATAAATGTTTGAAGAGTTTGGACATCATATTCTGTGGAGTTGCCATTAAAGTTTCTCAGATTTAGGGTGTGTTTGGTATGAAGGAAAATGTTTTATTGGAAAGCAAGTGGGTTTCTTACTTATTTTCTAGTGTTTGGTATGCAAGCAAAAGAAAAAATTATCTTAAGGGGTCGTTTGGTATGCGGGATAAGATGAGATATCCCAACATTAAGTTTGGGATTAATTTTATATTAGTGCTGGCATATCCCACATTATCCCATCAAGCTTGGAATTATTTTATTCCACCTCTCAGATGGGATAAATTAGTCCAATGACTATAATCACGGGATAATTTAGTCCGCGTACCAAATGACCCCTAAGAGCATTTATATGTAATCTAAAAATATAAGATGGGGTGGGATGGGTGGGGAGTGGGTGTTCAGGGGTGGTGGGGTGGGATGATCAAGGGTTTAGGGGTGTTGGGTGCATGGGGAGAAGACAATAAATTTGAAATGTCATTTATGGACTTGTTTTTCCTACTTCCATAAGGGAAAAAGTCATTTTCCTCATTTTTAAGAACCTGTTTTCCTAGAGAAAATATTTTCTAAGACTTTTTGACCAACCAAACATGGGTAAATTGGAAAACATTTTCTGGTAAATGTTTCCCTTCATACCAAACACACCCTTAAATTCCCTCAAAGTATGGATTTTTTTCATTTCTTTAACAACTTTAGATGGATGTAGTTATAAGCTGAATTTGGCGGGTGCTTGAGATAGCAAAAATATAAATACCATATGTACGAAAGTGTAAGAGGAGATAAAGAGGACTTATGCATAACCGTGTGTTTACACCAGAATTTGTCATAAACTGTTTTTAGGATTGTTAAGGTTTTAGAGATTTGATATATTATAAGCTGAATTGGTGTAACTATTTGAAGATGTCGAACATCATAATCTGTGGAGTTGCGAATAAAAGCTTCTCAGATTTATAAGTATGGATTTTGTCATTTCCTCCAGTAACTTTAGATGTATGTGGTTTTAAGCTGAATTTGGTGGGTGCTTGAGATACCAAATATAAAAATGCCATGAAGGATATGTATGAAGTAGCGGTTATAAGTGTGGGAAGTGTAGGAGGAGATAAAGATGACTTATGCATAACCGTGTGTTTACACCAGAATATGTCTTGAGATCTTACTTGTTCAGTCTAGTTATTGATGAATTATCCAGTATTATACAAGATGAGATTCCATCTATCTGCAGATGGCATTTTATTAATTTAGGAAGCAAGCGACAGTGTCGATGAATAGCTGGAACTATGGAGAAACAATTTGGAATGTTAAGGTTTGTAGAGGTAAAACAGTGTATATGCTGACAATACTGTAATTTTTGCCCCCATAAGAAGAAAAAAAGTAAAGTGGGATTTGGTGAGACTGCTTTCCAAAGTAAACAATCTAGATATTTGAGTCTAGTCTTACATGAGAATGACATGATAGATGAAGATATAGCACATATAACGGAAAACTATTACCTTTTTAAAAGAAACACATATAATTAAAATAAGATAGTTGAAGTGGAGGAGGTCCTGCATGATTACTATGTGAGAGGAAAATACTTAATAAAGTCAAGGGAGACTTCTATGGAATGGTTGTGAGACACGCAATACTATATCATATGTGGTAGTGAATATTGGTCCTCTAAGTCTCGACATCGGAAACAACCTCTCTACCTCACAAGGTAGGGGTAAGTCTGGGTACACACCACCCTCCCAGACACTACTTGTGGGATTACACTAGGTATGTTGTTGTTAAGTCTCAACATATCAACAAGGCAAATTTAGTAGAAATGTTGATGTTAAGATGGATATGCGGCCATCAAGATCATACAAGATTAGAAACAACACATCAGAAAGATAGTTCAACTAGCACACATAGACATAAAACAAAAAAAGATTGATGAGATTGGTTGGCCATGTATAGCGGAGACCTCCAAATACAGCAGTCAATATATATTTGTATTGCACTCTATCTTGGAATACCGAGGAATACAGATATTTATAAAGGTTATGATACCGATGAATCATATGGGGAAATGGAGAAAGTGGGTATTTATAAGTTAACCTATTGGGAAATTGACCAAATATGCATATGGCTGATGTCAAGTGGCCATCCATCAATGACTGACATACCAAGTATGCATGGATATGATTTCAAATATTTGAATATTATTTCAAATAAATGTTTATTTATCAATCTTGTTCATTATTTCAAGCTTGAAATAGAGAATTCCAAGTCCGAGGAGAGTATTTCAAGTGAAATAATGGTTCACTTACAAAACGTCAAACTTTGTCCAAGTGAAATTCATGTCCAAACAATGCAGCAACTTCCAAACATCCTTTTCAACTTCAACTTACCCTTTTCCCCCTTTCAAATTTCAACCAAATCATATCTAAATGCCAACTGATCTTTTACTTTGTTTATATCAGTAAAGCTGACTGTTACTTTGAACTAGTTATAATGGAGTAATTTCGTTGGTTTCCTTTATGCTTTATTTGGGGGAAATTCAAGGGTACCATCGATGCCGAAATCTGATCTACCAGCATGCTACATTATATATCTGCTAGATCTTTTTGTTTTTGGATCATATAAAACACATTATGCAGCTAAGCAGCTTAGGAGGACTGAAGTTCAAGTAAGGGCTCAGAAGCCATGTCATGTGATAAGTAATCTATAAATGATATACTGTGCTGATAGAAGGTCTTAAATTAAGACAAGATAGACCTAAATTAAATGGAGGGAGATTGTCTCAAAAGATCTTTAAATTCTTTAGATAGTTACCAGTTTAAAAAAAAAGATCTTTAAATTCTTTAGATTACAGGTGTTTTTCTCATTCTTTGTAGAACAGATGCGGATTTCCATTCTTTGTCTATTTCAGAGTTATACCTGGACAACCTCTTTGATGCGTCTTATTTAGGGTCTCTCAAGTGATTTGTTAGAGAAGGCATGAAAGCAAAGGTATTGCTATCAGGTAGGAGATGAGAATAGCTGATTTACAAGGACTAAACCTGAACATCTCTAGTTAAGCACCTTGTGTGCATAGACTCTTGTCCTATATCTGTAGAAAACATTACAGAAGCTAATTTTTTATGGAGTCCCAGAAAGAGCTAAGTCTTGATTTATACAGCTATTCTCTCCTCTTATTTGATTTTAGTTCTTTCATTAATTCATCTCCTGGTCACTATCTGCATTAGTATCTACTCTTCTTAGAAGCATTATTTTTATGTCTCCTGGGAGTGCCTCAAGCTACTGCTGAGATTTTTCTCATAAGTTGGGGACATGAGGCTAAGTAGGTGTTTTATGGTCCTCAGGAGATGTATAAGCCTCATTAGTTTAGAAATTGGTGGAAGTAGTGGGAAAGAAGCTGCATTGGTGGAGCGTGGAAGTAGTAGGAAAGAAGCTGCAATAGCTGTTTATAGATGTCATTCGGTGAAGTAGCAAACCGTCCTTCCATTTTCAGTGTTGGGAGTACATATTTCAGTTCGTGTAGCTCATCTACTACTTGTATTAAGACATGCTTAATTATCTAATATGTTGATAAGTGAATAAAATGGTGGAGGCCTTACCCACAAGGGTGACTGAGTTGGTTGAGCAGGTGATCTCCCAAATTTGGCGGGGGGGGGGGTGTGTCTCAGGTTCGAAACCCCCTACATGCTTTCTTGGTCGAGCTCGCCACACGGGGCTTGCCTAGTGTGGTTCACCTCGCCTGTGTGGTTTGAGGGGTGTTACACTGGAGCAAGGTTTACCTTGTGCGCCCCCAAAGGGTAGCGATTGCACTAGATGGGTGGGGAAGGTACCTTTTACTGTAATGGTGCCAACTAAATTATAATATTTGTTCTCAAGTTCAGTATTTGCTAATCCTTGACCATGAGCAACCACATATTTGTACATAAAAAGACTTTAGTATTTAACCCCCCCCCCCCCCCCCAAAAAAAAAAGAGAAAAGAATGTGATGGGACGATTTGGTAATCTCAATGGGCAGTACTTCTCTGCTCAACGGAAAGTGACATCTTCTCTCCCGGCTCGTCTTTGACATTCAGAGACATGAATTTTGTAGAATCCTCTTCTTTTGACTAGTTATGATGTTTTTGGGACTAATGTATATCCATTTGGATTCAGATGACGCAAGTAGAAAATGCTCCACGTATATGGACTTATCTGTTGTAACATTTTGTGAAGTTATATTTGGGGATAATTGTGAGCGTTGCTATTTGTCTAGTGTCTATGTTCCTTTCAATTAGGTTGAATTTGGAGCAACGTTCCTTTGATGTCCAAGAATAGGTCTTTGCCTGTTGATGTTATCATTATAAAAAAAATAGGTCTTGTCTGTTGAAAGAATGAAATATAAAAAGGAAACTACTGTGTCAAACATTTTCCAGGGCGTGTCAGTGTCTTTTGAGCTATGTTGCTTGGACTCTTCAGAAATGTCGACGGGTGCGTCTGGGATTCTCTAAGTAGTGGATTTTTGGAGAATCCGACACGGGTATGACAACATTTTGGAGAGTCCGAGCAACATAGCTTCTGAGTATCTGACTTCAATATGTTAAATTAGGTATTGTGTCTGTGCTTCCTGGTCCTCTTCTTTGCATCTTATTTGGATGCTTTTGCAGCTTTACCTAGATTTTTCGACTACTAATCTAATGGCACATTTTAACCTCCATATGCTACTTTGGTCTTCGCGCAGTTACAGCTTATCGAGGACATGACCTTAGATAAGAGGTTGTGGCGGAAACGGATTAGGTTAGAAGGCTAGTAGGTAGTAGAGCGTCATCTCGTGCATTCCTCCTTACTAGTAGGCGTAGTAGTATCCTTGTGGTTTTGCCCTTTTATTTGTTATTGGTTGCTCTCTCTTGCACTTGACTACTGTATTATTTTGCTGCAGTTACTGCTACTTTTCTTCATAATGTTTATCTATAGTATTTCGTCTTGACTTCTTTACTTTTGTCTACTTTCGTCAATTTTGTCTGACATCCTTTATTGTGCTTTCTCTTGAGCCGAGGGTCTTTCGGAAACAACCTCCCTACCTCCCAAGGTGGGGGTAAGGTCCGCGTACACTCTACTCTCCCCAGACCCCACTTGTGGGATTACACTGGGTATGTTGTTGTTGTGCTACTTTGGTCATGTTGAAGACAATACTTTTTCTCAGCGCTCTTAATGTTCGTCAGTGTTAACAATGCGTGAGACACCTCTAGTGCTATTAGAGCTTATTAAATTTGATTGATTTCCCTTCTGATTTAAGTATTTAACAACAGAATTAGCCCCAAATCGGCCCTATAATCTTTGTGCTGCTAGTTGTAGACTCGGGAAATCCCTAAATTTTCTCAACTTCAAGGAATGCTACAACAACAACACCAAACTCAGTGTGGTCCCACAAGATGGGGTCTGGGGACGGTAGGATAGGATGTACGCAGACCTTACCTCTTACTTGTGAGGTAGACTTTAAGGAATGTTATTTCTTCTTATTTTTATGTTAAGATTATCTAACGATAGATGAAACTACCAAAAAAATTTCAGAGCTTAGACACTTTAATATATGTAACAAATGAAGATTAAGAGATATTGAAACGTTGAGATGCATGAACTAGTAAGGCTCATGTGGTGTACCGGTGCCCTTAAGCTCATTATTTTTCTGGGACAGACTGTAGAACTCCTTTACTCAACAATTGTCAGTTCTTTCTCAGTTACTATGGCCCCGCCTGCTATAGTCACAAAGGAACAACGAGAAAAAGAAATATGCTTGTCTCCTACTTATTAAAAAAATGGATATATGGTCATCTCCCTCTTCACTTTCCTCTTGTTCGTAGCTGTCAACTACTGACTTTTTCAATCCTTGTTGTCATTTTTGATGCGGTCAAATTCTCTAGCTCAAAAACATTTAGGAAAATGATGGCTTATATATATTCGTAAATCATTCTGGCACCTTTCATTGTACTCCTTAGTTACAGGGATGTTTCTTTTATTGCAGTATCAACGTAGGAACCGAATCTACAAAGAGGAGCAGCGCCAGTTGAGAGCTGCTTCACAAAAGAACAAGGACGGTGGAGATGGTGGTGGTGGTCATCACTGACCTTTATTCTTGATCATAGTTTTATCAACCGAAAGGCATGGACGTCACTGTATGTCGTTTTGAGTTTTGAAATAAAGAATCAAATCAGTTGCATTATATGTGAGCTGGATAATTGAAACGGCTCTGTTCAGTTTCTTTCTCATGTGGCCTTTGTTTTGTTGGTGATATGCAACATAATATGTTTAAGGGCACATTTGCTTCTTAGTTCTTACCATTGGCACTGGAATTATGATATCAGTTCTTTCTTGGAAATTTGGGACTCATTAAATGAAACGATCATTTTCCTCAATTATATTTTGTATAATATCGATCGCACGAGGATCCGATCTGGAAGCCTGCATCATGAATAGGATGAAAAGAGCTAGGATTTTGCTACATGATCTGTGACATCCTCAGTTGGCCAAAAGCCCTTATTTTTCCTGTTTGATAAATACATTATTTGCTCTCTTGTTTCATTCAATTTTTTTCTTGATACTCCAAAGGAGTGATTGACATTTTTTAAAAGTTGTTCCAATTGTCCGTAAGTTGGGAAGCAACCCGACCATGTTATTATGGCAGTAATAAGTCTCCACAGTGCAACAACAACAACATGCCTCGTGAAATTCTACCTCGTGGGTCTGGAGAGGGTAGAGTGTACGCAGACCTTACCTCTACTTTAGGTAGGTAGAGCGATTGTTTTTGAGAGACCCTTGGCTCAAGACAGACACATGTACAAGCAAAAACAAGAGAAAATAGTCGGACACGGTCAAGAAATTTAAAGCAGTATAAAAAATGTTGGTATCAAAAGTGAATATGTAATGATAGCGCATTTTGAAAAAAAAAAGTAACTAACACATAGCAGCAAAAATCAAACTAAAGGGGACTATAAAGTAATATTACGCTTATTCGTATGATATGCTAAGTAGACCTATAGTAATAACACTACAACTACATGTCTGTAAGCGTACGTAGGACTACGCTCGACTACCTACTACCCTAATTCGTGTCCTCCACAACCCCCTATCTAAGGTCATGTCCTCAGTCAGTTGCACATGTGCTATATCCCGTCTAATCACCTCTCCCTAATATTTTTTCGGCCTACCTCTACCCCTCTTGAACCCGTCCATAGCTAATCTCTCACACCTCCGTACTGGGGCATTTGTATCTCTCATCTGCACATGCCCAAACCATCTCAACCTCGCTTCACGCATCTTATCCTCCACAGAGACCACTCTCACTCTGTCCTGGATATCAGCATTTCTAATCCTATCCTTCCTTGTATGCTCACACATCCATCTCAACATCCTCATCTCTGCAACTCTCATATTTTGGATGTGCGACAGCTTGACTGGTCAACACTCCACCTCATACAACATTGTCGGTCTAACCAACATCCTATAAAACTTATCTTTAAGTTTTGGTGGCACCTTTTTGTCGCCCAAGACTCCAGATGCGAGCCTCTATTTCATCCACCCTGCCCCAACACGATGTGTGACATCATCATCAATCTCTCAATTCCATTGGATAATAGACCCGAGGTACTTGAAGCTTCCTTTCTTCGGAATGACATGAGTACCAAGTCTCACTTTCTCGCTTGTCTCAGGCTCGCTCCCATTGCTGAACTTGCACTCAAAGTATCCTGTCTTGATCCTACTCAGCCTGAACCCTATAGATTCCAGAGTCTGTCTCCAAACCTCCAGCTTAGCGTTCACTCCGCTGCGAGTCTCATCAATCATGACTGTGTCGTCTGCGAATAACATACACCATGACACCTCCCATTGGATTTGTTGCGTAAGTACATCCATCACCAAAGCAAATAAGAATGGACTAAGAGCTGATCCCTGGTGTAGCCCCATCATCACTGAAAAGTGTTCCGAGTCTCCTCCTACTGTCCGTACCCTAGTCTTGGCTCTAACATACACATCATTAATCGCCCTAGTGTACGCCACATATACACCTCTAGCCTCCAAACATCTTCATAGAACCTTCCTAGGTACTTTGTCATATGCCTTCTCGAGGTCGATGAAAACCATATGTAAGTCTCTCTTCCTCTCCCTATACTGCTCCACCAACCTCCTAATAAGATGAATGACTTCTGTGGTCTAACGCTCCGGCATGAGTCCAAATTGGTTCTCAGAAATGGACACGCATCTTCTCACCCTCATCTCCACAACCCTTTCCTAAACTTTCATAGTGTGGCTCAGCAGCTTGATACCCCTATAGTTGTTGTAACTCTGGATATCACATTTGTTCTTGTACAAAGGAATCATTGTACTCCACCTCCATTCTTAGTGCATTCTCGCCGTCCTAAAAATGACGTTAAACAATTTCGTCAGCCACTCCAAACCTGCCCTGCCTGTGCTCTTCCAAAATTCAACTGGAATCTCATCAGGACCAATCGCTCGTCTCCTGCGCATCCTGCGAACAACACCCTTCACCTCCTCAACCTTAATGCTTCTACAATACCCAAAATCTCGGTAACTACCAGATTGCTTCAGATCCCCCATCACAATATCTCTATCTCCTTTTTCGTTCAAGAGTTTATGAAAGTAAGACTTCCACCTCCGCCTAATATGCGCGTCCTTCACCAGTACTTTGCCATCCTCGTCCTTGATGCACATCACGTTATCCAAGTCACGTGTCTTCCTCTCCTTCGCCTTGGCTAGTATGTACAATTTTCTATCCCCGCATTTCTCCTCTAATTCCACATACAAATGTTCAAAAGCCGCTGTTTTCACTGCCGTAACCGCAAATTTTGCCCTATTCGTCCATTTCTCCACCTCATCCTTGCTTTCTACCAATTTCGCATACGCCGCTTTCTTCGCTTCCATCTTATCTTGAACTTTAGCATTCCACCACCAGTCCCCTTGATGCCCACCACGGCTACCCTTCGAGACCCCAAACACTTCTCTAGCTACCTCTCGAATGCAACTGGTCATCCTGTCCCACATACCTGTCGCATCCCCACTGCTCCCCCAAGCCCTCTTGGCCATCAACCTCTCCTCCATCTCATTTGCACTAGTCATGGTCAAACTCCCCCATTTGATTCTTAACATGTCATCCACAACCCTCTTTTTCTTCTCCATCTTGATCTCTAAATCCATTACCAAAAGCTTATGTCGGGTTGTAAGATCCTCCCTCGAAATAACCTTGCAATCTTTACAAAGATCTTTTCTACCTTCCTAAGATCAAAAAGTCTATCTGAGTCTTAGTCACCGAACTATGTAAAGTCACCAAGTGCTCCTCATTCTTCAGGAACCTCGAATTGGCTATCACCATCCCATCAGCTCTAGCGAACTCCAAAAGTGAGACGCCTCCCCCATTCCTGTCCCGAGGCCAAAGCCTCCATACACGTCATCATAACCCCCGAAAGTGACTCGATATGTCCATTGAAATCCCCTCATATAAATAACTTCTTAGTGGGTGGTATACCACCTACTACCTCGTCTAAATCCTCCCAAAAACGCCTCTTCTCCTCCTCGCCCAAGCCCACATGTGGCGCGTAAACACTAATAATATTCATAGTGAACCCTTCAACTACAAACTTAATCGCCATCACCCTGTCATTGACCCGCCTAACCTCTACCACCTGATTCCTTAGCTCGTTGTCTACTAAAATGCCTACCCCATTCTTATACCTCGATCTACACGAGAACCATAACTTATACCTATCCACATCCTTAGCCTTAGGTCCTACCCATTTGGTCTCCTGGACACATGATATATTAATCCTCATCTTCTTAAGAATCTTAACTAGCTCTATGGAATTCTCCGTTAAAGTCCCAATGTTCCAAGACCCTATTCTTAGCCTAGCATCTCCCTTACCCCACTTACCCAGCCTAACCCTCGTCCCCATCCCTGACCGAGAACATGACCCTAGTCTACCATCCGTTACCAAAGGCACTAAGCAGATATAAAATGATAGACTACTCAAATATTTACCCTAAACAAGAAGGGATCAAAGTGAAAACACCAGTTAGCAAGAATCTAGAGTCAATTAAAACCACTACGCCAAAAATGCTATAACTAAAGACAAGGAGAGTAGATGCAAGAACGTAAAGTCACAAATCAATATAGCGAAGCGGCAAAGTGCAACAACAAGAACAAGGACAAATAATGGATACGGGTAACCGGATGTACCAACTCCAGTTGAATCAAACCTGTTCGCTGGCGACAATCACTGTTCACCGGTACTGTTCACGGGCACCAGAAGTACTATTCGCTGAAAAGTCGAATCCCTGGTCGGAGCAGTGCCGTACACTTGGATGATTGCGTTCACTACCGTAAGTGTTCACTTCCGGAGAATAAAGTTCACCAGAAAAACTCACCGGAAAAACATTGTTCATCGGGAAAACAATGTTCAGCGAAAATCACGGTCGGAGCGCAGTGGTGTCCGTCGGTGACTGAGACCTGGTCGAAGCCGCGCCGTACAGTTGCCTGGCGGCGTTTACTACCATAAGGCACTGTTCACTGCCGGGAAAGACACCGAAAAATCATTGGTCGGAACGCAGTGGTGTCCGTCGGCGAACGGGACCTGGTCACCGATCACCGGCCGGAGTGGCGCACCAAGGTGTGTGTTACCGTTGACGGGAGAGAAGAGAGGAGAGAGAGTGTGTGTCTGTGTGTGACCGTTGCAAGTTCAGAGGAGAGAGAGAAACCAAGTCTCCACAGTGCGATACGCGTAAATATGAATGTATTTGATGCCTCAAGGATGTAATTGCTTCAAATCCTTGACCTTAAAACTAAACTCAGCTAAGTAAAACTTTTGATAAATTCTCTCCAATAGTACATATGAGGAGCAGCCTTGCTGGTCTCAATTCACCATTCATCAGTCACATTTAGAAAGCGGCAAGTAATATATTGATAGAACAATGTGATGGTGCAAATATGAGATATTTATCCATGATATACAGTTGAAGGAAAGAGGGGCATTTTCACATTATATAGTCAGACCATCTAGTATGTATATCTTAATGTACCTTAAGCTTAAATACAAGTTTGAACTTTGATAAGCAGCTTCCTTAAAATTACTCTAACTCGAAAGTTTTGCCTCCATTAATTTTGTCTGTTACGGTAGTAAATTGAATATATACATTCAATTGTACATATGTAATCTTGTGTAATAATGAAATCATAATTTGCATGCGCATTAGTTAGCCTCCCCCCCCCCCCCCCTCAGAAATTGTTATTCATAATATCTACAAATCATGACGCAAATAGCCTGATACAATATAGAATGATGTACCCTTTTACCTTAAGAAAATGAATATTGACTCCAAGTTCAATATAGTGAATGGTTATTTATTAGTCTAAACTCCAAGTTATTGGTAGATAATTAATGGGTGCAACAAAAGCTACCAAACATAGTATACAACAACTAGCTTAGTTCAACTACTCAAGAAACTCTCACATGATGTTGTAAGCATTACTTATATATAAACAGTAAATACAAGCAAATTAACACACACACACACAAAAATAGTACACTCCTTGCATGCATGAACACTATGGTTAATTGGATGAGCACTTGCAATTCAACCCATAGTACAAGAGTTTGTCCAATTTTCCCTTCTGAAATTATAAAGAGTGAAAGCTTTAGATCAATCAATGGAGTTTACTATAATATTGGAGATTATGAATATTGGCAAGCAAGAAGGGCATTTCTCAATAGCTACCGTTTTACTAGAAGGAACATGAGTTTCAAGGATTGGTTTAAGAAGTTGTTTGAAAAAGTTTGTAAGATGGCCATGTCTATATCTTTTGGAGTTGTTGAGGAATTTTCAAAGAGGAAGATTAGTGTTAAGGTTTACAAGTTGACATTGGTTTGTCCAAGACTTTTTATTGCTAGATGCTATGTACCTTGCCCCTATAAATACTAAATAGTACTCATCACTTGATCTTATTCAAAGGGTTCAGAAAGGTACCTATATAGATATTGTATACACATGTTATTTAATATAATATGTTTGAAATATTATCCCTTTTTACTTTTCGTGTTGGGTGAAAATTTTATATGTATCCTTTAATTGTAACTTGTATTATTGTGCTCGATACATTTTACATTTAAGTTGTCCTAAGACAACTTAACTGTATGTTGAATTCATATGCAATTTTTTTCATGGAAAATGAGGATAATATGGGCATTTGCAACTTGACGGTTTATGTGTGACCTTTGGCTTCCTAACTTGTGTTGCTTTATCCTAAAAGTTTCATTTCAATTTGAGTTTGAAATGCGACGCAAACTCATCTTACCGTAACGTGACACAAACTCATAACCACACCATAAAGGATTACTATGCAATTTTTCTTTGTTCTCAATGGAACAATGTAGTGGTTAAGAAGTTCTAATTTGAGACCGTAGGTTCACACGTTCGAAGTCCGATAGCTTTATTACGATTGCTCTTTCAGTTTTTTTTTTTAGCAAAAGTCCACACATGGTGGCTTGGGGGGGTTTAGGCATGACCCCAGCCTGTAGATTTATCAAACAAAAGGAGCACAATGAGGAGGACATAAACCTTGGCCTCAATACAAAAAGGAAGAGTGTAGCTGGTCACTCTTGGGTTTTTAGAGGATACATGATATCTGTTGGATTGGATACTACTATCCATGTTAAAGTGAGAGTAGTCATGTATACAAAATGAGGCTATACAAGCAGTTAAGACTACTAGATAAAAGCCTTAGCCATATTATCCAGAGAGTTGACATCATCAAAATTCATGAGCAATTTGTTCCTTTCCCCCAGGTTAGCAAGATAATCAGCAACCATGTTATATCTCTATAAATGTGGACAAAAGAATAATTGAGACTCTCAGAGAGGTTGATGATATGATTAATAATCTGCTTCATTTGCCAAGGGATATTCATTTTGTTGTTAATCATGTTGATAACAACTTGAGAGTCAGATTCAACTATCACAGAAGTGTAGCCTTTATAAACACAAATAATCAAACCTTGAACTAAAGCCTTAGCATCAGCCATATTATTACTGCATTGGCCATAGAAATCAGAGTATGCAGTGAGGAGATTTCCATTGTGATCTCTGATAATACCACCACCACCAGAGCTTCCCGGATTTCCCTTGCAACATGCATCAAGGTTGAGTTTAACCCATCCAAAATCAGGCTTCATCCAAACAACCATAATGCAAGAGATAGATTGTTTAACACTATCTATGATTCTGGATAAATCTGTCCAGCCCAGAAAGTGAAGACCTTGATAAATTGTTCTTTCAGTTTGACTTCTTTAATAAAAAGGGCAGCCCGGTGCACTAAGATCCTGCTATGCATGGGGTCCGTGGAAGGGCCGGAGACCACAAGGGTCTGTTGTACGCAACCTTACCTTGCATTTCTGCCAGAGGCTGTTTCCACGGCTTGAACCCATGACCTCATGGTCACACGGTAGCAACTTTACCAGTTACTCCAAGGCTCTCTTCAGTTTGACTTCTTTAATCTGCTTCTAAATATGCGAAGAAACAAAAAGAGCCCCCTCGACAAATAAAAAATGGACATCTAAATATGAAAACGAGATCACGAGAGACATAAATGAATGAAAACAACACACAAACAAGTCATGACTTTACCCAACGTACCAAACTAACCGATAAATTTATGTATATGGTGTTAGGAGGCCAATGCAATTATATTATTTACTCATCAATTCTGACCAATCAATGACATATAAACAAAAAAAAGTTATTTACTCACGATTATGATATATCGTCTGGTGATCAGAGAGTGAAAGTAGTCATAATTGTAATCATAATGCACTAGTAATTGCTGCATTATCTCTGTTGTTAGTTACAGAACTTCAAATAGATGGGAACTTTTTTCTTCTTTAAATTCTTGGACATAAGTTACCTTCAGGGCAAAGAAATCACAAAGCTCCATATTATTAAGAAGGGAGCTTTGTGGCTTAGTTCTCACATGGACAACTGAACTTTCACTCGTTTTTTTTCATAACCGTGGTGTCCGAGCCAGCTTCCGCACACCTCGAATAATTTCCGTTTAATCAATTGTAACTATCTACTTTGCGGCTAACAGTTAACTTAAAAGGTAAAGACCTCAATTGAAACAATCTATTCACTTGTTCCTATCAATACTAATAAGCAACTATACAAGTCATGGGCATACTTCCAAACAATAGCACAATCCCAAGCCTACAAGTTGATCAAGGTGAAGATATTTTTGAAGAAGCTACTATGGATCAGTACTGTCATGCAAATGCAACTATAGGATAGTTATTATTCAAATAACAAAGTATTTGAATAACTAAGATTATCAGATACTTAAAAATAACAAAAATCCACTGATCACTCCTCAAAGTAAAGGGCTTATAACAGAGTGATTGAAATGGTCTCAACAAGTACTAAATCTAGAAAACTAAACTCCAGGTGATATAATATACTACGTAATATATAATGATGAAATCTGAAACAGTTGGAGTTTAAAATATTATACTTCAAGTGCCTCTTCCTTTCTTCCCATGATATGCCCCTCTGGCAGCAAGCCAAAACAATACTCGCAGCTTGGCAAACCAACAATGGCCTGTAAATTAGTTCGGAAAACCCAAGTAAAAGTTAGTTATCAAGTGTGTACATTGTTCACAGAAGAATGCCTATGATTACCATTTCCGGTCCACTCTACTGCATAAGTTATCATGAAAGCGAAATAGATTCCATCATGCAAAATCACACTTGGGAAATGGTTGATCTTCCTCCGGGAAGCAAACCTTTGGGTTGTAAGTGGATACTCAAAAGAAAGTACAAAACAGATGGAACTATTGACAAGTATAAGGCCAGATTAGTAGTCAAATGCTACAGATAAAAGGAAGGCCTCGATTACTTCGACACATACTCCCATGTGTCTAGGTTAACGTCCATAAAGGTATTCATAGCCATTGCAGCTTTGCGTGACCTTGAGATACATCAAATGGATGTTAAGACAGCCTTCCTAAACGGAAAGTTGGAAGAGGAAATATACATGAAATAACCCGAGGGGTATGTGGTTCCAGGACAAGAAAAGAAAGTATGTCGACTTGTTAAGTCTCTGTACGGACTCAAACAAACCCCGAAACAATGGCATGAAAAGTTTGATAATACTTTATTATCAAAAGGTTTCTCTATAAATGAATGTGATAAATGTTTCTATATCAAAGGGAACTTTGACTCATTTGTCATGATATGCCTTTACGTAGACGACATGCTCATCACCGGAAGTAGTCTAAACTTGATCCTGGAAACCAAGAATATGTTGAAACAATGTTTCGACATGAAAGATATGGGTATTGCAGATGTAATATTAGGAATTAAGATTTCTAAGACATTTGACGGGCTGGTCTTATCTCAAACTCATTACATTGAAGATGTTTTGAGAAAATTTGATGTATTTGACAGTCCCCTATGAAGTCACCAATGGATATGAATCATAGAATTGATAAGAATCGTGGTGCACCCGTATCCCATGAGAGATATAAGCAGGTCATTGGTAGTTTAATGTACATTACAAACTGCACCCGACCCGATATCGCTTATCCAATCAATAAGTTGGCTAAGTTTACCCGTAATCCTAGAATTGATCACCGAAAGGCGCTAAATCGGATACTACGATATCTGAAATATTCGCTGACTTACGGATTATATTATTCTAGATATCCATCCATATTGGAAGGATACAGTGATGCAAACTGGATATCGGACATAAAAAACACCAAATCCACCAGTGGGTATGTTTTTACAATTGGTGGTGGGGCTGTCTTGGAAATCCTCTAAGCAAACATGCATCGCCCGATCCATGATGGAGTCAGAGTTTATTGCTTTGGATAAAGCAGGAGAAGAATCAGAATGGCTTCATGACTTCTTAGAGGATATCCCTTGTTGGGATAAACCCGTACCTTCAGTGATTCACTATGACAGCCAATCGGCTTTAGAAAGGGCACAAAATAGTATGTACAACGACAAGTCTAGACATATTCGTCGGCGACATAAGACCATTAGGCAGTTGATCACTACGGGTGTCATTTCCATTAATTGTAATCAAATGATAACATAGTGGATCCATTAACTAAAGGTCTACCCAAAGATCAAATATTTTGCCTGTCTAAGGGAATGAGCTTAAAACCCAAACAATAAGAATCTTTATGGTGGTAACCCAACCTTACTGACTGGAGATCCCAAGAATTTTAGTTCAATGGGAAAACTAAACTGTAGAGGTTCAGTTTTAGCGCTTCACTGGAATTAAGAGCACTTCGAATTATTATTCTTATAATTCCAAGGTTGTTCCCGCGATAGAGATTAAGTGCTTCTTGCATAATGGTAAATGATAAGTTTCTAATACTTTTAATGATTTCTAACACTTGCAAGTAGGGTATAGCAAGATAACTTATAGGAGATCACTTATTTAAGTGCGAAGACATGCTGCTTCAAATGTACGCACTTAAGAATTCAAAAGTTGTCCATGGCCACAATGGACAAAACTATAAGAAAAAAATGAATAAGGGGAGTTATTGTGTTGATATCAATGTCCTGGTTTACACCAAACACTGACGGTTCCAGACATCACGTTCACCACGAAGTAAGTAAATCCGATGGTAATCGACTAAGGAAGGTTCAAAGCCGAAAGCTACCTTTCCTGATACAATATCTTTCCACTGAAAGATTTCTGAACTTTGGCACCTCGTGTGCACCAGTTCTCTTTCAAGAGGGGATTGTTAGAAATTTAACTATATTAGATCGAGTTTTTTCATCTTTAATGAATTAAACACATGGGCCCCGCATGTCAGAAACATCGTTTCTTCGCACATGCCTAATATACTAAATGAGTAGATGATATTAGTGCCAAGTATCCTCAAATTTCGTTGAGGAATGAAAGAGATATTGATGCACAAAGTAAGGTGTTTGAGACACAAATAGATGGATTGGTTTGGCCAAATAATATAACTCCCACATCGGTTGAATACGAAAGGATTGAGGACTATATTAACTATAGTTTTGAGTAAGGGTTTGGGACCCCAAGGGGTGACCCAATTTTAAGAATGGGGAGGACCTAGGTGAGCTTGGATTCGGGGCTAAGCCCCAAGCGCGCCGCCGTCGCCCGCCTGGTCCGGACTGGGTGGGTCGTGGGCTTACTTCCGAAATTCTCTTTTGGTCCCCGATCTGACTTCAACAGTCAGAAGCCGCCCTCTTCTTCATCTATAAATTGAACATTACTATTCAGTCAGAATCCGCCCTCTTCTTCATCTATAAATTGAACATTACTATTCAGTTCAAAGAGATGAATAATTCAAACATTCCAGAAAATCCTCTCTGATAGAATCGTAAATCATCATTAATAATATTACAATTATTAATGATGATTATTGTAGTAAATGTAATATCTTTTGTATATGGTAGGGAGAATTATAATAGATTAGGAGGCTTAATTTTAGCATATCTTGTCTTATCCAATACCTTAATTTATGCTTGTATTATTGGTATATGTACCACCTCTTTGGAAGGAAATAGATGAGGAAAACATTCCATAATTCTTGCATGGTATCAAGAGATTAAGATGAGATCCTACCCTACCAAAATAACCTCCAAGAAATTGGCCCACCCCCTCCCCACCGATTTTTCCATCTTCTTGTTCCTTTGTTTTCATCTCCATTATTGTTCTTCATATTGTTTTTTTCTCTTGTCCAAACTTTGTCTTCTAATAAAAAATGTATGACTCCAAAACAATTTTCATCCAGCCCTTACCGTTTCAAACTTCAAAACACATGTTTTCATCACTCTGGAGATGGAAAATATCCACTATGCAACTTGGGCTGAATTGTTTAAAATTTATTGTCGTTCTCACCGGGTTATTAACATATAATCCCGCTGGAGAATGGAAAAGGAAAGGAGTTGAAGACCGGTGAGGACAAAGAACTCTGGAAACTCTTGATGCCAAAGTTCTATCTTGGATTTATGTAACAATCTCTTCAGATTTGTTACACACAATAATGGAACCAGATTCTACAGCCATGGATGCTTGAAATCGGTTGCGGGACATCTTTCAAGACAACAAAAATTCCCGCGTTGTTACGTTAGAACAAGAATTCTACACCATTGATATGGCGGATTTTCCAAATGAGTCGGCATATTGTCAACGCCTTAAAGTCTTGTCGGATCAACTTAAAAATGTTGGTTCGTCGGTTACCAACAATCGCTTGGTTTTGCAAATGGTTGCCGGACTTACCGAAGCCTATAGTGGTGTGGAGACACTTATCCAACAAAGCAATCCCCTACCTTTGTTTTATCAAGCACGTACAATGCTTATACTTGAAGAGGCGGGCTTCACTAAAAAGGCCGCCACCGTCTTCAATTTCGCCATGGTTGCTACTCCAACAAATGACGGTACTATACATTTTTAACCCACGCAATAAAATCAGGGACAAAAAGAAAAAATGGTAATAAAAATCGGGGTGGAAATCGCGAAAATAATAAAAATGAAGGCCACCGGAATTCCGGTGGCGGTGGTGGAAATTCCGGCAGGCAGAATTCCGGTGGACAACAACGATGGCAGCCAATGGCGGCCAATGGGCTGGCGGTGCCACCGCGTTCCCTACCCAATCGAACCGGGCCAGGCCCAATTTTCGTCCCAGTGGTGTGCAAACTGCCAGGCCAGGCAATGTTGGGCCAAGCAGTTTTGGGCCCAAATCAGTAGCAGGTAACAATCCAGGCGGTAATGGGCCTCTGTCGAACCAGTGGCAGGAGGCCCATTCGATGATGACAAGCCCAACCAACATTGAGTCCGCCATGCACCATCTTGGACTCAATCCGCCCGAAGCCAATTGGTATATGGACTCAAGTGCAACGTCTCATATGACGTACTTTTAAGGTAACCTCTCGTCCTATTTTAATTTGAGCAAAAATAATAGTATAATTATCGAAAATGACCATTATATTCCAATACGAGGTTATGGGTCTACTAAATTGTCACCCCCAATCCATCACTAACCTTAAAGAATGTGCTTGATGCCTCACAATTAATTAAGAACTTGGTATATGTTAGAAAGTTTACTACTGATAATTGGGTATCTATTGTATTTGACCCTTTTGGATTTTCCGTGAAGGATTTTCAGACGGGGATAATCCTAATGAGATGTGATAGTCAAAGGGAGCTATATCCAATCACTTCACCTATTCAACATTCCAAGTTACCATCTACTTTTGCAGCTTTCAACCAATCATTATGGCATGACCGTTTGGGACATCCGGGGCATCTGTTTTAGCCTCTCTAAAAAACAATAATTTTATTTCTTGTATTAAAAATGGACTTTGGATAAATGTCGTTCATGTCCATTGGGTAAACATGTTCAATTGCCATTTACTTCATCCAATTCATGCACTTTATTGCCATTTGACATTATACATTGCGATATTTGGACCTCACCCATTTTGAGCTCTTCAGGCCATCGGTATTACTTGCTATTATTAGATGATTACTTAAATTTTTTGTGGACTTTTCCCTTGTCTAAAAAATCACAAGTCTTTTTCACATTTCTAAAATTTAGAGCATTCATCCGAACTCACTTTGAACGGGAAATAAAAAATATCCAATGTGATAATGGTAGGGAGTTTGATAATCGGCAGTTTTGGGATTTTTGTAACTCTTCTGGCTTGAATTTTTGGCTTTCTTGTCCACACACCTCTTCTCAAAATAGAAAGGCCGAACGTAAAATCCGAACCATAAATAACATTATTCGAACTTCCCTTGCTCATGCCTCATTACCACCCTCCTTTTGGCATCATGCACTACACATGACTACATATTTATTGAACATACTCCCTCACAAAAACCTATCCTGCAAAGCTCCTCTCAAAATACTCTATTTACGGGACCCCTCATATACACATTTACGGGTATTCGAGTGTTTATGCTCTCCATTTTTTCCATCCACCACAATCAATAAAATCCAACCCCGGTCCACACCTTGTGTTTTCTTGGGATATCCGTCTAATCATCGGGGATACATGTGTTATGACCTCTCCTCCAATAAAATAATTGTGAGTCGTCATGTCCTTTTTTATGAATCAAATTTCCCGTTTGGCAAAATTCACAAGTCCGGACCCTCCACCTATTCATTTTTAGATGATGGATTGCCCCCGTATTTGGCTCATATTTTTTCGTCCCATCCCGGACCCACTGTTTCGTCCATCCCACAAAATTTGGACCACGAAACAGTGGCCCAGTCGCAAGACACTAATGCCCAGCGTACTGGGCCATCTGTTTTGGGCCCAAATTTTTAGGGACATAAACAGTGGCCCCAGTCGCAGCACAGTGCTCAGCGAACTGGGCCTCATTCGGTTGGCCCACTGCCTAGTGTTATCTCCGGTCTTGGCAGTGGCTTGGGCCAAAACCCGACCCCCACCCCACTGTCAGACAATGTTATCCAACCCACCAACCCACTTGCGAATTCAACCCGTCGTCCGGTCACCCGTAGTCAACATGGCATTGTCAAACCCAACACAAAATATAGCTTACACACCCAGATTTCAAAATCACCTTTACCTCGCAATCCTGTGTTTGCGCTCCTGACCCAAATCGAAAAATGGCTATGGATGATGAATTTAATGCTCTTATTAAAAATAGGACGTGGGAGTTAGTACCTCGTCCTCCTAATGCCAATATAATTCGGTCTATGTGGATTTTCAGTCACAAGGAAAAATCTGATGGTACTTTTGAGAGGCATAAAGTCCGTCTTGTAGGTGATGGAAAGACGCAACAGGTTGGTGTAGATTGTAGGGAGACATTCAGTCCGGTGGTGAAACCAGTAACTATAAGAACAGTCCTCAGTTTGGCCCTCTCAAAGTCATGGCCACTCCATCAGTTGGATGTCAAAATGCTTTTCTTCATGGGAAGCTAAATAAAACGGTATACATGCATCAACCACTGGGATATCGGGACTCAAAATATCCCAATTATGTATGCCTATTCAAGAAATCACTTTATGGGCTTAAGCAAGCTCCATGGGCCTGGTACAAGCGGTTTGCGGATTTTGTTTCACACATTGGATTTTCTAACAGTCGTTCTGATCACTTACTATTTATCTACCGCCAAGGTAATAATATTGCGTATCTTCTGTTATATGTGGATGATCTAATCTTAACAGCCTCATCAGATGCTCTTCGCAAGACTATCATGTCACAACTTGCCTCAGAATTTGCAATGAAAGATCTCGACCCTCTTCACTACTTTCTAGGCATAGCAGTGACACGACATGCAGGTGGATTATTTTTATCCTAAAAGAAGTATGCAACAGAGATTGTTGAACGCGCTAGAATGTCCTCTTGCAAACCATCTGCAACACCAGTAGACACCAAATCCAAATCGAGTGCATCATCTGGCAAGCCTTTTGCTGATCCATCTCTTTATCGTAGCCTTGCAGGGGCCTTACAATAACTTACATTCACCAGGTTAGATATTTCATATGCGGTGCAGCAAGTATGCCTCTTCATGCATAATTCGATGGATGATCATATGCATGCACTCAAACGGATTGTGAGATATATTCAGGGAACTCTAGAGTATGAGTTGCATTTATACCCATCATCGACTTCCACCCTGGTGTCCTACACCGATGCAGACTGGGGTGGATGTTCTGGTTATGGTATTTTTCTTGGCGATAACTTGGTTTCTTGGTCCTCCAAACGGCAAGCCGCACTGTCTCGCTTTAGTGCCGAAGCAGAATACCGGGGGATCGCCAATGTCGTGTCTGAATCATGATGGCTTCGGAATCTGCTCCTAGAACTCCATTGTCCAATTCCGAAAGCCACATTGGTATACTGTGATAATGTTAGTGCTATGTATCTCTCAGGAAATCCGGTGAACCATCAACGCACTAAACATATCGAATTAGATATTCGCTTTGTTCGTGAAAAGGTAGCTCACGGACAAGTGCGTGTCTTACATGTCCCATCGCGCTATCAGATTGCGGATATATTCACTAAAGGTCTTCCGCTGATATTATTTGAATATTTCCGGGACAGTCTCAACATCCGTCTTCCTTCCGCTTCGACTGCGGGGGAGTGATAGAATTGTAAATCATCATTAATAAGATTACAATTATTAATGATGATTATTGTAGTAAATGTAATATCTTTTGTATACGGTAGAGAGAATTAGAATAGATTAAGAGGCTTGATTTTAGCATATCTTGTCTTATTCATTATCTTAATTTATGCTTATATTATTGGTATATGTACCACCTCTTTGGAAGGAAATACATGAGGAAAACATTCCATAATTCTTACACTCTCCTCTCATTGCAATCTGTTCAATATTCTTTTTCTTCGCCCGAATCAACATTACTATATTTGTATTGTTGGTTGTTGTTGTTTTATCTTGAGAGACTATTGTCCAATACCGTAAAAGCATCTATACGAAATAATTTTGTCTTAAAGAAAGAGAGTCATACCTCGAGTCAGCTTTTACTTCTTGATTAACCTTTCTGATACACTTTAACCTACCATAATAAGTAATAGGGGTGTCCATTAAGATGTACACTGCTGCAAAAGATGAGATTTTTATGAACTGTTATAACTGTTTTTTAGTGTTTCGTAAAGGAAACAGCGATGAAATTACTATTAGCTAGCAAACGTCTTCTAGAATCTTCTAAGTACTGTTCATTCCACTGATGGAACTGAGTTTCGTTTTTCAGTTAAATATTTTTTTTTATGTATAGAATTTGCTACTTGGAAAGCAACTTTGATGAAATAGATAAGTTTTTGTTAGCAAGTATACAGTGATTAGCTCATAGTTTTTGGAATTACAGAGAAAGAGAGAAATTCTTGCAAAAGATGATATTCCTTTTGCTGTTTTTTTGGAAATTAAAGTAAACGAAAAAGAAAAGAAGATGTACTTGCTGCAAAAGATGCCATTTTTATGAAAAAGATGGGAATTGTTATAGCGGCTTCTAGTGTTTAGTTTACAGTTTTGGAAATACAATAAAAAGGAAAAAAGTTTTGGGCGATTGGTGGGAGGTAACATATATCCCGTGGAATTAGTCAAAGGTGCATGTCCGGACATCACGACAACAACAACATACCCAGTATAGTCCAACAAGTTGTGTCTGGGGAGAGTGAGGTGTATACAGAACTTACCGCTACCCTTGAGGGGGTGGAGAGGCTGTCCCGGACACCACGGTTAACAGTAAAAGAAAAAAGTTCCAGGTGAAGAAACAGAGGAGATACTATTGAAAAGATTAAATTTTATTGAAAAAGCTGAAGCTTTTATAGCTGTTTTATTGTGTAATGTTCATGGTTTTGGAAGTGAAATAGAAGTAAATCATAATATTGTAATCCATGGCTTTTGCCTAGTCCACTGTTTTAACCCAATCTTTTTATTACTTCTAACAATTGGATATGTTATTGTTCGTTGTGCTATGATTTCTTTTTCTTGTATTGCTCAAGTGTCAGACTAAAACCAGAAAATAGAGTAAGGGAAGGTTAGAAAATGAATGGTTTGTCTAATGTAGGAAAAATAATAAGTAACCAGCCAGGAGTGAAGTGGGCTGGGGAGACTCTAGTGCCTAAATTTATTTTGATGGACACAGGAAGTAATGAAGGCAAAGTAAAACCTTCAAAAAGCTAGCTAAAGAGTATGCACATAACTTTATGTTTTGCCACGATTGCTTCGGTTGTTATAGTTTAGTGGTACCTCTTGTTGCCTTCGTTCATTAGCTGGGAAAATGTTTTAGAACTTTTTCACTATAGCTTAACAGAAAAGTTTTTCTATTTAGTCATCCTTACAAAATATTCGGAAATAAGTGGCGTACATTTTGCATATAACATTGATGGTAACATGTGCAGGTCTTCAACTGATACCGTCGTGAAAAAGGAAGATGAACAATGTGATTCACAGGTATTCAATGAGCCTGACAGATAGCTTGATTTTACTCAGTCATGGTTTATGGATGTTGAGTAATCAATTACACTTACTGTAAGAAAAGTGAAGATGCTGAATAATTGATAACCTTTTGGCTTCTTTAACCATCTAGAGGATTTGTTCTCAAAATTGTGAGCTTTGCTTCTGTGAAATTATTGTTCTTTAACTGCTAATAACTTACTGGATATGACAGCATGTGTTTTGGTTAAATGATTAATAATGGTAATGTTACCTATCTCTCTCCCATCCTTTCCGGGAAAAAAAGAGAGAAATAAAATGACTAATTGTAGGCTTGTAGTGCTCTTTTCAGTCTGTCTATTGCTAGAATTCTCACTTTGCTCCAATGTAGTTTCTATCTCCCGTACACAATTGACCCAGGGTTTGCTTTGTCTCCCAAAATTGGACTCTGACTGGCACATATCTCTTTACTTAGCATGATGCCCTTAATATTTTCCTAAATATACATTTTTTTTGTACCTAAGGGTGTGGCCTAGTGGTCAATGAAGTGAGTGGAGAACCATGTCCAAATCTCAGCAGAAGCAAAAAACACTAGGTGATTTCTTCCTGCCGAGCGTTGGAGGGCAGAGTTATCCGATACTTGTATTGGTGGGAGGTAGCGGGTATTTGGTGGAACAATTTAGGTGTACACAAGCGGGTCTGGGCACCACTCTCACTAAAGAAGAGATATGCGCCAGTTTCTTTGAGAGTGAAAATATTTCCCCTAAATTCCTGATGGAGGACTTCAAGGTTCCATTAAACTTGATGTAAACTTGTAAAGGCTGTGAGTCAAGATTTCCTGTTATACTACTAATTGTGCTAATGACAAACCCAAATCAGTCCTACTAGATTAGAACACTTCACTGACTCTGTAGTACTTCAGATGATGAGCTTTAAGACAACGAACGGCAAGTCCATGGTGATTTTGTTGGGACTAGAGAAAGGTGCATGCAATCTGAAAAACAAGAAGCATGAGGAAAGCCACTGTTGGACTTCTAGGGAGGGTATTGCTAGCTGTGGAGTAGGTTGTGGTCACCAAAACTGACGATGACATATATTCAGGGACATGGAAAGGGTGTGTGGTGAAACTTTGGCGGAGAGGGAATATGTCTGGCCCCCTTTTCTTTATGGTTTCTTCTCCTCTTCCTCGAAGGTAGTATGATCGAGTGCCAGAAACCGATTTTAATAATAGCTTTTCATGATTTAGCTGATGACTCAATTCAGTGTTATTGTCACGATCCAAACCGGAGGGCCGCGACGGACACCCGGACCCCACCCGCCGGGTACCGCTAATCGTACAACCAACTTCTAATCACGATTAAATACGGACTAAGCCGAAAAAGATTATAGAAAATTTTAACCAGAAATCTAATTTTCATATATACATATTCATACCAAGGCCGACAAGGCCACACATGACAACTAACCACAGGACACCTGTCTACAAGCCTCTAAAGAATACATGACATCATAAGGACGGGACAGGACCCCGCCATACCCATATGCGGATGCAAAAATACTGCACCACGACCAACTGCAACTCTGAAACAAATAGAGTGCTCCAACATCAACTGAACCAGCAACCTACTAGCGTGAACCGTCACCGTCTTTAACTGAACCAGCAACCTACTAGCGTGAACCGTCACCGTCTTTAACTGAACATGCGGGCATGAAACAGAGCGTCCCCCTACAAAAGGGACGTCAGTACGACTGATATACTGAGTATGTCAGGCATGAACAATAGTATAACAGGGATATAGCAACAACTGAAACAAAAACAACTGACCATCAGTAAATGCCTCTGAGGGCCCTAAGACATATGCCTAAATGTTATGCACAATGCAGTATACATATCCATCGACCTCATCAGGCACATTCCTTACCAAAACAGCCTATGTGGGCACCATATCATGTAATGATTAATGAATGTATGCATAATGCAAATGCGGTATACTAATGTCCACACAGGAATCCTCCCATAACCGCCTTTGTGAGCATCAGGTTATATCGCCACACAAGGGCATCACATCATATTGGCATATTCGGGTTCTTTTGTGATAGTCTGTACCAGCTGCAGGTGGTGTGCGTATATAACGCCTTTCCCTTTCCCCATATCCCCTACATATATCTAATATTTACCATATAATAGTGTGCATATTACAAGTGGTCTAGGGTAATATATGAATGCAATGCAAATGAAAATGCATGAATGGTAACACCATATTCCAACCTCCACTGATGACATAATACCTTTATACCTTCGGCTAAAAGTGGGAACATCAACATCTTTTTCGTATGCCTCAATAAGGACTTAGGAACATATTTAGACATGCTTTTAACATAGAAATCAATAATATGAACATTCCTTAACTACTAAGAGTAGGGTAATTTATGGAGAAATATCACAGTTATATTTTGTTACATGGAACATGCCAAAAGAAAGAAATAATTTGCCTTAACATACCTCGAATATTGGAGAAAACCTTAACTAAATTAGGAGATGTGGCCAAGCATAACATGAAATTACAGAAAGGGAAAGAAATGAATTGGTTCTTCACATGAACGAAATAAAAGGGACTGTTTTTTCCTCCTCTTTAAGGATTCTTCACAGCAAAGTGAAAAGTTGCTAAAATGAGATTGTCAAGTTGTTGAACGTTCTGTTGGCTTTCAAGAATATAAACTCTCTCCAAAGCAAAGTAAAAATGCTAATCAAAATGAAATTGAAATGCTGAATGATTCCTTTACCAAACGAAGTCTCGAACCAATATGTATATTCCCAAAATGATTACTCGTAATCATGTCCCCCACTTAGCCAATATTTTGGCGATGGGGCACCTTAATCGCGCCACCTATACCCAACATGCCGCCTATTTAATTGATTAAGCGATCTGCCTCCGTATAATTTATCAATCACACACATAATTAATTCTGTGATCCCAATTCACTTAAATCTTGATAACTTATAAAACCTTCATATCCTCAATGTGTCATAATTTTGTAACATGACACTAGTCCATAACCTCTTTGTGCACGCACCAAATTTATTTTCGCTTCCTGTCGTCACACTTGTTACGTCCAAAATTATTTCAGAATTTAATCCTTTTATATACTAATCTTTTTATTAGCATACGTGATATCACATAAAATCCCCGAGGCCCGAGTCTACTTATTACTCTTAGATGCTCAAATCATTGTCCAAAATTACCGGAGGTTACAGTTATCATGCTTGTTTTGCCGAAAGTGTGCTGGTGATTTAGTTGTTTATTTAATTTCTTCCATTATCAGTAATTCTTTTAGATGTTGTGAATCTTGAAGGTCTTTCTGTATAACTAAGGTTTATCTCTTGATGGATGAGCAGGCAAAACTAAGGTCTTCTTGCATGATGATATGCTTAAATCTAGGGTTTATATTACTTTTTATTCCTTCTGGTTGCATGGTGACTAAAAGTGAAACATATTCTGCAGAATCTCCATTCGACTTATTCAGTTCAACAAGAGGTGCTAGGGAGTTTGGCACAGCAGAAAAATATTACTGGTAAAGTTTCTTCAATGCGTGGTGATTTTAATTTGAGATTTTTGTTTAGTGTGCTTGCTTGAATTGTGTCGTAAGACCTCAAATCTTTCATGACATTATTGGTCAAAGAGTTCAGCACTCTAATAAGATATTAAAATGTTCAAGTTTGAGTTATTGTTTCTCACAATTTGAATTTACATGTGTTTAGGTGATGTGCAACAACATCTCCATCAAACAGAATCAAATACGAACACACTTCAGAATCATTTGAATTATTCTGCAGTTAGTGCAGAAAAAGTTGATACCACTGAGAGTACTTCACTTCAACAATCATTATCACCAAAGTTTCCTATCAATGTGAAGGATGAGCCTGTTGAGAACATCACAGTGAACTCTTCCATTAACCTTGTCAATGATTCATCCAGTGCTGATGCGGAACCAATACTGAGAATCAATGACAAGAAACCTGATGATTGTTTGGATGATCTTGATTTTGTTGTGCTGAAAGATAGGCAGAGAATTTTACTGTCTAGGTGCTATTTTACCTGTACAATTTTAATCATTTTTAGATGAGGTGCCTTTCTCTTAAATCTTGATAATCCACGTCTAATGCAGGTGTTACACTTAGTTCGAAAGATTACTGTAAATAATGGATCTTGGGCCTAACTCAATCCCAAAAACTAGCTTGTAGGGTGAGGATTGTCCAAGTCCATATAAGGAGTCTATGTTCTCATTCCATATCCGATGTGGGACTCTTAACACTCCCCCGCACGCCCAAACCTTGTTAACTGGAACGTGGATAATATGATTTGGGGGCCAACATTGGTGAACAAAGAATTGGAATGGTCCTGGCTCTAATACCATGTAAATAATGAATCTTGGGCCTAACTCAATCCCAAAAGTATGGATCTTAGGCCTAACTCAATCGTTTTTACTTACCTTTCCCATAGTGGTCCCTTGTATTTTTCTTTTTTCTTTTTTCTTTTTTCAGATATGAGTTTTAATATGAAATATATGGGTACATATTATCTCTAAGGGCATATTAAGTATGAAAAACTTTTGGCTTTCCAGATCTGGCTCGTATTACGAGATCAAACTTGCTTGACTTGAACATTGTTTTTAGAGCATATGCTACGAGATTGACTAATAACCATCTGTTGAGGAAAGACTTAAACGCAGATTGCTTTAAACAACATATTTTTGTGATGTTTAAGTTAATCTCTCTTCTTGTTTCGCTTCCCTGATTCCTACTTCCCTCTGCTGGCCTGTCTTGGGATCCTTTCGGATTGTTCAAATCTCTGACATGCCATTAGAGATGGCAGTGGATTCCGGACCCGGTGGATCCAGATCCGTTTTATAGGATATGAATCTTCAAAATTTGGACCCGACGGATCTGGGTCCGATCCAGATCCATTTCTGACGGATCGGATTTGGATCTTATGTTTGAGATCCGTATCCGGTCCAGATCCGATCCGTGGATCCGTTCTTTATTAAATATATGCATGACCTAGAATGTAATTTTATAAGTATTTTCTTAAATTTTTTCATAATTTATGTATTTTACATTCAGGTTTGGAGTAATGAATATTGGAAATTTTAGGAAGAATTGGCTGGAACATCAATTTTATTACTCTACTAACTGGATTTTGCGCTTTCCAACGATATCTTACTCCGGAGATGCTTAAGATGTCGCATTTACGTTATCTATTAGGGCGTGTGATTTTGAAATTTGAAGACATTGATAAACTTCAACCACATCTCATATCTTATTTACCAGAGGAGGAGATGACTCTTTTCCTGCATGTCCGCTTCGTAGGGGCTCAGAGTTTTCGCTCTAAACCTCTATTGGGAGTCAGCTACGAGATTCTTAAGCTCAAAACTGAAACCAGAGAGCTTATACGGCATCTTTCCCTTATTTAAGTTCGTTCAGAGGCCGCTGATGAAGTTATTAAAAATTTTACGACAGGGGCGACTCAAAGGCCAGGCCAGTGAGGCCGTTTCGCCCCCAAATTTATTTTAAACAGTTATTATTATTATTATAAATATATTAATTATTATTAATATAATAATAATTATTACTATACCGTATAATTTATATAAATAATTGTCATAAATAAAAGTGTTAAAATATATTTTTTTTGTTATTTGATTGAGGTTATTTTAAACCAATAAGTTCATAACTTCTGATAATTTTCTTCACTCCTTAAATAGTATATTTGTTTCAATATTCAATTTTATTTTTATCCTTTTTATATAGAAATTAAGTTATATACATCGACAACATAATGATTTTATTTTACAATCTTCTCTGAAACTGCATGAACACAGAAGCATTCATGCACTGATTTTCTTTTAGTATAATTCATCATATTATATTAGGTTATTTACAATTTATTTAATATAGTGCAAAAAATAAAGGGCTGGAGGGTTAATAGGGTAAGTTGATTTTTTTTTGTTTTCAAATGTATTCGGACTAATAATTGTTCTATTTTCTCATTTGTGTTTATTTTGTTCTTATAACCAAAATTATGGAGAGTGATAAAAAAAATCATTTCTCATCTGCGCCTCCATCAATTCCTCTCAGAGCAAAACCCTAGCCCGATCCTATGAACGGGGAAATCGCCGTCTGTCTCTCTCTTCCCTTGCCAAAACCATTATTCAATCTCCTATCCATCCCATCGATTACAAAGGTTTCAACCACTGAACTTGCTTATGCTCCCCTTTGATCGAGTGCTATTTCTATAAATAAAATTGAGTAGGAAAATGTTGAATTGCCTTCAATCGAGATTGCCTCGGCTTCTTAGGCACATGAGGAACCGGCCTAACA
>CM056512.1:2203583-2377175 GCA_029783415.1 Anisodus acutangulus | reverse complement strand
CCCTTCATGTCTCAATCGATTTCATAACCCTAGCTAACCCTATGTGTGTCTCCACTGTCCCAATCGATTTCATAACCCTAGCCGACCTTGTGTGTGTCTCCATCTACATCCCAAATACAGATGATTATATCCAAACTTAGTTTTTCCTTTGATTTTTTCAACCTCTCCACTTCTCCATTCCCAAAATAAACTCTGGTATATGAAGATACTGAGTTTCTCTTTTGGCTAATGGCATTGAAGATGGTGGCTATAGATATGAGGTTTTTCACCTCCAAAATCCAAACAATTCACAATGTTTTCAAACTCGCAAAAAATCAACTCACTAACAGCCTCAGAAAACAATTCAAAAATGTCTATTGAATCTATTTCTGCTGAAAATGCCCAATAAATTCAACAAAAGCGCGAAAGGCAAGTCACACAGAACACTGACCTCATCTGGGAACATCCATTCCGTATCACCACAAAACAAAGGACGGACTCAGTAAGTCGAGGCCTCCTTGTTTGGTGGTCCTCCGAGGAGAAGGATGACAATGATGAAGGAGCTACATCAAAAAGACAAGTGACTTCTTCTGATGATTCTCTAGAAAAGAAAAGGAGGAAGAAGGGGGTGTTACAAAAGCCAAGTGATGCCACATCACATACTCTGCAGGGAGAATTATTAAGTTTTATTGCACCTCCACCGCATCCAACTCTCCATCTTTTCTCAACTCACTCCACTCCACTCCACACGGATAGTAATAAATAGTATTAGTACGTAACCCCCCTCCAAATCCTCTTGTAACAATGCTTTAACATTGCCCTTAAGTTCGGCTAGTATACGTTTCTTAAATTTTAATTGTTACTGTATGTAGTACTCCCTGTAAGAATTGTTCTTATATTAATTTATTATAATTTAACAAAAAAATGGCAGGTGGTAAGTAACCTGCCTCTCATTCTTAAATAAAGGTATTAGGTTTAAGTCCTGTAATCAAAGGCATAATCAAAATTTAAACTTTATAAGTTTTAAATTTTATGATAGAGGTACAAGATGTTAGTCATTAAAATTTGTTCACCATATACGATTCTAACAAAAGCCTTAGTATACTTTACTAGTTCTTACATTATTAGTCTCGAATGACATGAAAGAAAAAATCCTAATTTTGAGCTAAATGAAATTGGATAATATTAAAAATTGAGAGAAATCGATTAGTTCAAGATGGATTTTAATAAGATAACAATGATATCTTTTCTAAAACACCAAACCGTATAATGTTAAAAAAGAAAAAGAGAAAGAAAAAAGACTTGTTGATTCAAGTCATATTTTATTGAATTATTTGAAGAGAAAAAAAAAACGTATAGAAATAGGGTGAAAAAACAATCACTTATATAAATAATGAAGGATTTATTCGGAGATGCTTAAGATGCCACATTTTCGTTATTTATTCGGGCATGTGATTCTGAAATTTAAAAACATTGATAAACACCAGCTACATCTCATTTCTTCTGAGCCTCTATTTGGGACCGGCTACGAGATTCTTGAGCTCAAAGCTGAAAACAGTAAACTTAAATAATTTGTTACTCTTATTTAAGTTAGTTTAGAACTTTATTTAACATGAAAAATATGATATTTTTCTTTTGAAATTGTGAACAGGGAATTGACTCGATGGAGGAATCTCATCAAAGACATTTTGGAAGCCACGAATGGAGTAATTAAAGTGTGGCAATAGTCCATGAATCGGTTCAGAAAATCAACGGTTGGTTGGTTAATAGGGTAAGTTGATTTTTTTTGTTTTCAAATTTTGTTTGGACAAATAATTGTTCTTACTATTGATTGTCGTGAGACATTCAGTCCGGTTGTTAAACCGGTATTATCCATATACCACGCATTATCGGTTGTTAAACAGCCCGATAATGCGTGGTATATGGATACGGGCGCCACGTCTCATCTCACCAACAATTCAGGTAATCTTCCTCAACTGCGTCAGTTAACAACTCCATAATCTATTACCCCACCACCGCATCCACACTTCTCTCTTAAAAACGTCATCTATGCCCCAAACATCATCAAAAATCTAATTTATGTCATAAAATTTGCCATCGATAATTCTGTCTCAATTACTTTTGACCCGTTTGGATTTTCTGTAACGGACCTCCGTACCGGGAAACTCCTTATGCGATGCAATAGTGAGGGGACCTCTATCCGTTTCTACCCACATCCGCTGTTAGTGTCACTCCTCCTACCGTTTTAACAACTATATCTCCCTCTACGTGGCATAGTAGACTTGGTCATCCGGGTTCTCACATTTTTTATTCTCGTAGAAACCGAAATTTAATCCACTGTAACAAAGGGACTCTTTCTCATAGTTGTTCCTTGTGTCAGTTAGGGAAATACGTTAGACTACCATTTACGACTTTTATGAGTACCACTTTCTCTCCCTTTGATATTATTCACGCTAATATATGGACATCTCTCATAACCAGCAACTTAGGCCACAAATACTATCTGGTATTTTTGGATGATTTCTCTCACTTTCTTTGGGTCTATCCACTCAAACTCAAATCTCAAGTGTTCTCCAAATTTGTTGAGTTCGTACACTGGTTAAAACGCAATTTGAAAAAGACATAAAATCGTTTCAATGTGATAATGGTCGTGAATTTAATAATTCCTTATTTCATAAATTCTGTGCGGTTAACGGCATGGTTTTTCATTTCTCTTGCCTATATACCTCCCCTCAAAATAGTAAAGCCGAAAGAATTCTCCGAACCATTAATAATATGATTCGTACCCTCATTTTTCATGCGTCTCTCCCCCTAAATTTTTGGGCATATGCATTAAAAATGACAGAAAACATTCTCAACATTCTGCCTACATGTGCGATTCAAAATAGGGCACCCATCGAAATTCTCTACCGTCGGATCCCCACCTTAGAATTTTCGGTTGTTTGTGTTACCCCAATATGACATCCACGACACCTCACAAATTAGCACCCCGGTCTACTCCGTGCGCCTTCCTAGGTTTCTCGTCAAACCATAGGGGGTACTTGTGCTATGAGCTCTTCACCGACAAAATTATAATTTCTCGCCACGTCACCTTTGTCGAATATGTCTTCCCGTTTGACGTCAAAAAATTCCGAGTCACTCATTACCAATTTCTCGAAGATTCGGACCCATCACCGCTTGTCCAACAGGTATTCCTTCATGTTGCCACTGTTCCGGCAGCGACAGCCGCACCAAATACCATCACCGGCGGCCACCTGCATCCGTCCACCGGTGCACCACTGTCACCGCCATCGGCATTCGGTACAACCTCTCTGACTCACCGCCGTCTCTGCCTCAGGCTCAATCGTCGCCGACTGCCACCACCTCTGTCAGTCGGCACTCCGTTAGGGTCAACACCAACAGTCACCGAAACCCTCATCGCCTAACTATTGTGTCTCCGCCTCCAGTACACACCATCGCCAACCCTCTAGTGCACCACCCTTCCTCTGACTCACCTCTAGTCACCGACAACCTGACCCCACCAAAACACCAGTTCGGCCCCAACACACCACCGTCGCCATATCCGACCTCACCTACCACAGATCTGCCCAGATCGTCGTCACCACCACTACCACTGTCATATCCAGAAATCCCACACCCGACACCCCACCCCGTCGCCGACACCGGTTCTCACTTCCCACTCATTCCGTCAGTTAGCTCCCAGAAACAGCAACCACCAGTCAGCTCCCAGAAACAGTAACCACCACTAAATACCGACAGTACCCCGGCACCCTCGCACCATATGGAAACCCGTGCCCAACACGAGATTTTCAAACCTAAAGTTTAATTTAACTTAGCTACACAAACCATATCCCCAATTCCCAAAAGTCCAAAATTAGCCAAACTTGAGCCAAATTGGAATGCGGCCATGTGTGATGAGTTTAATGCTTTAACAAAGCAGCACACTTGGGATTTGGTTCCTCGACTGGAGGGGATGAATGTGATCCGATGCATGTGGCTTTTTTGTCACAAGTACAAAGACAGTGGTGATTTAGAGAGGTATAATGCGAGACTTGTGGCTAATGGCACAAATCAGCAAGAGGGTATTGATTGTGGTGAGACATTCAGTTCGGTTGTTAAACCGACTACTATTCTCACAGTTCTGAGTATAGCCATGGTAGGAACTGGCCTATTCATCAGTTTGATGTGAAAAATGCATTTCTACATCGGGATTTAAAAGTAACGGTTTATATGCATCAACCGCCTGGTTTTGTCCATCCAGCAGCCCTTCAGTATGTATGACGTGTCCGTAAGTCACTCTATGGCTTGAAATAGGCCCCTAGATCATGGTATGATCGCTTTGCACAGTATATCATGCAAATTGGGTTTGTGTGCAGCAAGTGTGATAATTCTCTATTTATTTTTCACAGAGGTAGTAGCATTTCATATTTATTATTGTATGTTGATGCTATTGTATTCACTGCCTCATCTGATTTGTTAAAAAATGAGATCATTACGCTGCTCAAAACAGAATTTGCTATGACTGACTTGGAAAAGTTAAGCTATTTTTGGGGGATTTCTGTGACTCGATCTCCAGATACTATGTTTCTTTGTCAGCATAAGTATGCAGAGGAGATTGTCTACAGGGCTAAAATAGCGAATTGCAAGATCATGACTACTCCAGTTGACTCTAGATCAAAGCTTAGTGCTTTGGATGGTGATCCAGTGTCAGATCCCACTCTTTACAGAAGTCTTGCAGGTGCATTACAGTACCTCACTTTCACTAGGCCTGATATTACTTATGCTGTTCAGCAGGTATGCTTATTTATGCATGCACTCAGGGAGCCTCACTTTACTTCCCTCAAACATATCATTCGATATGTTAAGGGCACACTTGATTATGGATTGCATCTATACCCTTCCGCACTGAATAGGTTGTTGTCATATACAAATGCTGATTGGGCATTCTGTCCGGACACGTGACGCTCCACCTCAGGCTACTGTGTGTTCTTAGGAGATAATTTTATTTCTTGGTCCGCCAAGAGGCAACCCACATTATCCCGTTCGAGTGCAGAAGCAGAATATATAGGCGTTGTTAATGTTGTTGCTGAGATATGTTGGCTCCAAAACCTTCTTTTAGAGCTTCAGTGTCCATTACATAAGGTGTCTTTGGTTTATTGTGATAATATATCTGTCTCATAATCCGGTTCAACATCAGCGAACCAAATACATTGAGATGTACATCCACTTTGTTCGTGAGAAGGTTGCTCTCGGTCATGTCAGGGTATTGCATATGCCTTCTTCATATCAGTATGCAGATATATTCACCAAGGGCTTTCCTAGACAACTATTCCTTGGCTTCATATCCAGTCTTAGCATCCGGCATTCTCCCGCTCCGACTGAGGGGATGTATTAGCACGTGTGTACCACTATTGTATTTACCATATTTAGAGTTATGTAATTATGGTAGAACTAGGATCCATGTTGTATACCTATATATATTTTATATTAATGAGAAAGGCTCTCCAAGGAAAATTAATACAATCTTACATTTACAATCAAAATTATGATGGGTGGTAAGTAACCCGCAACTCATCCTCACATAGAGATCTTAGATTTAAGTCCTGTGAAAATCAAAGGCATAGTCAAAATTTGAACTTTAATAAGTTCTAAATTCTATAATAGAGATATCAGATGTTAGTCATTTAAATTTGTTCAACATGTATGATTCTAACAAACGCCTTAGAGGGGGTTTGGATTAATTTTTTAAAAGCTGCTTACAAGCTAAAAGTCATAAGTTGATTCTACCCAATTTTTGACTTTTGGCTTATTTTTATACTTTTTAGCCTAAAATAAGTGCTTAAAAATACTTTTTATATCACCCAAACACTTCAAAAATTGAAAAAAGCTTAGAAGCCAAAACACACTTAAAATAAGTCAATCCAAACAATTCTTACATTATTATTCTCGAATAATATGAAAGTAAAAAAACTTAATTTTGAGCTAGACGAATGTAACGACCCATTTGATCGTTCAACACTTTTAGGCCTAATATCCCTAAAGCACCCTTTCCGTGGTCTTATTTTGGTGTCTATAGCTTGCGGGGAGGGTGACGCTCTTTTCTAGGTAATTCGGTTAGTATAAGAGAATAATTAGTGAAATTGAAAGTTCTAAAGGTGAGGAAATGGAAATTGTGGGTTATCTCTTTAATTACGGTTATTTAATTGATGGGTAATTTTTAAAATATATTTATTTAATGTGTGTGAATATTTTATTTGTAGGTGTTTTATTTGTACACATATAAGATATAAGTTGGTGAATAATGTAATTCATTAAGTGAGTCAAATTTTACCTTTAGTGGGTGGTTAATGGGCAAAGTCCATAATTCATTTAAATGAAACTTACACAAATGATTATACTTTGGTTTTTTTGGCATAGCTATACTTTTGATAATTACATTTCGTAACTACAATAAAGTGTATTCAAAATTCTTTTCGCTGTATTCAAGTCAAATTTCGATGTATTCAAATCAGATGTATTCAACTCAGTTGTATTCAAGTAAGATGTATTTAACTCAATTGTATTCATTTGTAGCTATTTTTACACTGTATTCAATTTATTTGTGTTTAAAATCGATTGTATTCGAAAACCATAAATGCAAAAAAATAGTAGGAAAAATTCAGTTGTATTTAAATTCACTTTATTTATTTGTATACAAAAAATATCCTTCAAAATACATAAAGAAACACTAAATAACGAATACACTCAAATATTGAATACAAAAAATAAAATACACCCCCGTATGAGGTACAAGAAATGAAATACACCTCTATATGAGATACATGAAATAAGAATACACTCCGATTTAAAATATAAAGAAATAAAATACACTTCCATTAGTTGGTTCGCCGAAGTTCAATGTGATTTTTCCGGCGCCGGCCAGATCTAAATCACTGTTACTCCCCACCACCACCGCCGCCGGCCAGATCTCATCACCATCACTCCCACAATCGCCACCGCCGGCCAGATATGATCACTGTCACTCCCACCATCGCCACCAACTAGTTTTGTAATAGTGACCATTAGGCTATGGATCTGACCATAGATTACAAGGCCCTGCGCTATAGATCTGACCATAGATTACCATAGATTATGGATCCGATCATAGATTATAAGGACCATAGATCTGACCGTAGTTTTGTAGATTACAAGGCCCTGCGCAGAAGTTCAAAGTTTACAAGCTGGATAATTTGTACTTCAGCCACCTTACGGAGCTCTGGCAGCGATTTTGTGGTGTCGACGGCGGTGGAATATCAGAAGAAGCATCTCAAAGTCTAACTCTAAGACTCTCAGTCAAGAATAAAAATAATAAAAATAGAGTATTTTATTTTAAATATATAATGTAGCTATAATAGGTAATTCAAATATATATTATAGTTATGTTTTGTAATTTATTTAAATAATAGTTACTAAAGGTAATATCTCTTAAATGTTAGTTATGTGATGTAATTATTTCTTCATTTAATACCCTGTCAGTTGCCTTAGCCGTAGCCACTGTGGTGTGTGAATAAAGATGCGTGCATATTGTTGATTTAAATATTGATGTTTTAGCTACTTTGGATTGAATTTTGAGATAAGAGAATAGTCATGTATTCCGAGTAGGTGGAAATTGCACCAAAGTTTAATTAGAAATAATTTTTTTACAGTGGAATGGGTTTAGAATGAGCGGCGAAACAGAAATAATTTCACTCTTCCACTTTTCTTTTCCCTCATACCCTTTACTCTCTCTTACTCTTTCTCTATCTACATACAAACACACACAAGAATATAGCGTAAGGATGAAATATAGAAATTTTGGTGATTTGCTTGCTATTTTTTCATTCTTGGTTTTATTATTTTGGGTAATTGAGTAAAGCTATAAGAGTTTCACTAATTTTTTTTTAACTCTTATCGTGTTTCTTGCTATTTTTTATTATGAATTTTTTAAAAATATCTCCAAAATAATGGTATAATATGTGTATGATTAGTAAGTATATGTTGATTTTATATTTATTATACATAAATTATATAACAATGATACATTTTCTTTACATATACTAAAGGAATACATATTTTATACAACAATGATATAGTTTCTATATGTATGATACAGTATTGATACATATTCTATACAACAATGATATAATTTTTTATACACATACTGTATGGATACAGTTTCTATACATCAATGATACAGTTTCTATACATATACCATATTGATACATATTCTATACAACAATGATACAGTTTCTATACACATACTGCAGGGATACATATTCTATACATCAATGATATATTTTCTATACATATACAATAGTAATACATATTCTATACTATAACGATACAATTTCTAACATATGCTGGAAAAAAAATCTAAAAATTGTCATTGACAAAAAAGGAAACAAAAGGAAAATAATGTAAATAAGAAAGAGAAAATATAACTGAATAAAAGTTGAGTTTTGCACTGTATCTAAAGCTACATTGCTCCACTTTTTTTTATGTTTTCTCCCAAATCAGTAAACGGTGTCTTGTTGGAACCTGTCTCATTGCCTAGTATACTGTATTTAAAATTCATGTTAAAGGTTTTTTTCCCTTCATTTCAGAGACTATAAACTTAGGATTTTAATTTTTTTTCCCTTTTTTTTTCCCTTGAGTTAGAACTCATGTATGATTTTCTGGAAAGGATGTTTGCGTAGGGTAGTAGTTAAGTTAAGCCAAAAATAAGTTATTCCTTCTCCAACCTTCCTTTACTGTTTTATCATTTTAGAAGAGTAAGCATATGATATCTTTGTTTTTATTAGATGCTATTACTTAAGCTCTTTGTTTCTTTTGAAATTTACTTCTTCTACAAACAAAATAATTTTTAAATGTTTGATTAGGTGTTAATATGTGTTGTGTGATGAATTATATTTTTAATATTAAATATTCATCATAATATAATAATATTGACTGAATAAGTAATTTGGAATAAGAACTAAAATAATTGTAAAGCATTTCATGATGTATCTAGAAAAATGAATACTTCTACCGGAAATTTTTGTGTACATGTAATATTATGGTGCTATTTACCTATAATACCATTAAAATTAAATTTAATGAAAATAACGATAGATTAATTACCAAAACTACCAAAATAGGACAAATACGGATATGATGTAAATTTATTTTGAATAGAATCCCCTTAATGATGCCTTATTTTAAGGGATATGTTGTTACCATTTACCTTCTTAATGATGTCTTTTTTTAAGGGATATGACGTTACCATTTACCTTCTTTTGCTATTCATATCTTCTTCTCATGACAAATTTTAAAATCCAATAACTATTCCCATAAAATTTTATCACTTGTGTTTACTATACAACAAACTATATTAAAAATACAAAACACATCTATAAAACTCTTCTATAAAAACAATGAACATACAATAGGTAGATAAAAATTATCAGTAGAAAAAAATATAACCTATTACTAGTATATACAAAAAAAATACAGTAAAAATACAAAATCAAAGTTAGATATATTGTAATATGAAAAATACTTACCCTATTATAAGTATATACAAATACAACACAATACATTATAATGGAATTAACATACAATAAGAATGATGTAACTGAAATGAAAAAAATTAGAAAATATTATAACCCTCGTAAAATGATAGTATTTACCCCATTATAGTATATACAACACAAATATATTATAATGAAATTAACATACAATAAGAATGACGTAACGTACATACAAAAAATATAGTAAAAATACAAAATCAAAGCATAGATATATTGTAATGTGAAAAATACTTACCCTATTATCAATATTTACAACACAAAGACATTATAATGAAATTAACATACAATACAGTAAAATATAAAATCAAAGCTAGATATATTATAATGTGAAAAATGTTGGGACTCTATTGTACTTTATAAAGCAGTACGGAAAGTAAATAACTATTACAAGTGTTCGAAAGGATAAATAAATGGTCAATCTTCAAAACTGCCGCAAGATTGTTGTGTCTTGAATCTTGATAACCTTGCAAAGCCAATGTTGAGAACTGTCACAAGCTTGTTGTATCTTGAATCTTGATATCCTGAAATCAAGAAACAACTAAATCTGGATGGTTACAACGTTGTGTGTTGAGTCGAGGAATTGCCCTCTGTCCTTAAGATAAGATTGCCCTGTATATATGCTTTTACGTTAGCGGGCAATAGTCTCCCAAGATAAAACAACACTTTAATCTCAACGCTACAAAGCCAATAGGTTGAGCCTGGCGAATAAAATAAATATGAATTGACTTGCTGAAGGTATGGAATAGGAAGGAAGAGTTTCTCTTTACTCTTCTCTTTTGTCTCTGTGTATATAGTGTGTCTCTGTAGTGTATATCTTGTGTATATAAGGGTGTTTAGTCACTGTTTTTTCAAGCAGAATTTGCTTACTGTTTTGTGCTATTTTTCAATCACGAATGTACTATTTTTCTGTGTCTTTCCAGTGGCTGAATTGAGCCAAAGGAGGCTCAATATATAACATGGAGGAGGGGCTATACAACTGTCCAAAACATGGCTGTTAATGGCCATTAGGAGGGCATTAAACAACTAAGTAATGGATGTTAATGGCCATCAAGGAGGCTGCTTAAATGGACATGAAGGAGGGTGAAAATAGAGGAGTTAATCAGCCAAGTAATGACTGGTTAATGCTCCATAAAATAGTCCAACGGCAGGCAGAAAGTTTTCTGCCTTCCGTCACCCCAAAACCAACTTTTCAGAAACTCTGGGGACCAAACTGTACATATGAAAGAATTCAGGTCCAAACTGTACATATGAAACTTCAGGGATCAAACTGTACATCTGGCAAAGTCCTCTGGTCCAAAAAGATAATATCAGAAAGTCCCCACAGCCCATGACCCATGACCGGACGGGCGGGCGGCGGCGGCGGCGAGCGTGTGGGCTTAGCCTTGAACCCAAGCACATCTAGGTCCTCCCTCCTTTAAACACATGGGATACCCCTTGGGGTCCCAAACCCTTTACCACATTAGAGACTTATATAGAGAGCAATTCTTCCTATTCCCACCGATGTGGTAGATTTGTCCCACACCACATTTCTATGCCTCAAACACCTTACTTCGTGGACCAATATCTCTTTCATTTCTCAACGAAATTTGACGATTCTTGGCCCTATGGTCATCTACTCACTTCGTAGATCATGCATGTGCAAATATACAAGGTCTCCAACATGCGGAACACTAGTGTTTAATTCATCAAATATGGGTGGACGCATCTCCCCGCCAAAGACAAAATTCCAACAATCCTCTCTATGAAAGAGAGATTGTGGCGCACGCACAAGGTGCCTACATGTCAGCAATCTTTCAGCGAAAAGATATTGCATCAGGAGAGGGAGCTTCCACTTTGAACCTTCCCTAGTTGAAACCATCGGACTTACTTACTGCGCAGTGAACGTGATGTCTTGAACCGTCAGTGTTTAGTGTAAGCCAAGACAATGACAACAACACAATAACTCTTCTTATTCGTTTTCATTCTTACGTTTTTGTCCGTTGTGGCCGTGGACACACTTGGATTCTTAAGTGCGTTCATTTGAGGCGGCCATCCTCGCACTTAAATATGTGATCTCCTACAAAGTATCCTGCTATACCCCACTTCACAAGTGTTAGGAATCATTAAAAGTTTCCTCAACCTTAACTTCAACCGATTGAGGATCGTTTTAAAGGTTTGGAAGCTTAACCTTTACCCACCATGCAGGTAGCACTTTAATGTATATCGCGGGAACAACTTTGGATTCATGTTTCCGTACAAAAATCATCATCCGAAGTGCTTCTTGCTTCCACCGAAGGGCTCAACTGAACCTTTTGCCGCTTAGTTTTCCCATTGAACCAAATTCTTGGGATCTCCAATCAGTATGGTTGGGTTACCACCGCAAATGTTCGTATTTGTTTGGGTTTTAAGCTCATTCCCCTAGACAGGCAGAACACTTGATCTCCGGGTCGTCCCTTAGTTAGTAAACAAGAAAGTGACACCCGTGATGATCAACTGCCATACGGTCTTATGTCTCCGACAGATATGTCCAGACGCCGTCATCCATGTCTTTTCTGAAGCCGACCGGCTAGCCACAGTGTCTAATTGTTGAAGGCACGGGGTTCTCCCAATAAGGACGTCCTCTAATGAGTCATGAAGTTACTCAACTTCTTTCATGCTTTGTATAAAGCGATAAACTCCGATACCATCATGAATCGGTCGATGTAAGTTTGCTTAGAGGATTTTCCAAGACCCACCATACACATTTACTTGTGTCTTTGGTGTTCTTCAGATCTGATGTCCAGTTTGCATCACTGTGTTCTCCCAGAACCACTGGACATCCAGAATACTATAATCCATAGATAAGCGAATAATTCAGATATCGACATATCCGACTTAACGTCTTCTATTGATCATGTATTAAGATCATCAGTGAACCTTAGTTCAACTGATCTGTTTGTAGGACGATACCAGGTCGGTTGTAGTGTGTACAATATATTGAACTACACGTGACCTGAGCATATCGCTCCTTGTCTATAGGTGCACCATGATTCCAATCAGTTCTATGATTCATATTCATTGGTGGCTTCAACGAGACTGTCAACTATTGACCAGTCCGTTAGATGTCTTAGAAATCCAATTCCTAAGATGTCATCTGTGATACCCATATCTTTCATATCGAGACTTTGTTTCAATATGACTTTTACTTTCAGACTGTTGATTCTCCAACTGTTGGCTTTCTAATTTCAGAGTCAATATTTCTGTGGTCAGATTCATTGTTTCTGTTTTATCTGAAACTTTCAGGACCAAAATGTAAACATTTCAGGGACCAAAATGAAAGTTTCAGGAAGAAGCCCAACAGTCCAGCAAACCAACTCTGATTCTCTTCTTCCAACACTTTTGTTGGGAAGGCTGTTTCAACATCCATGCCACGCAAGACTGCAATGACCCATGATGTTAAGCTACTCCCAGGGGAGCACATGTACAAGTAGCCGAGGCTTTGAACTCGTCAGTAGATCCATCTACTTTGTACTCACATTTGAGTATCCATTTTCACAACCCAAAGGTTCTTTTTCCGGAGGAAAATCAACCATTACGCAAGTATGGTTCTATATGATGGAATATATTTCTCTCTTTGTAGCTTTTTTCCAAAGCAATGCTTTTGGAGATGACAATTATTTGTTAATTGTCCATGGTTCATTCTCAACCATACACGCTAGAAGGACTGGAACAAGTCTTTGTCCCCTTCTTTGCTCTGTCTCGGTTCAACATCTAGAAACCATGAGTTCTACAGATCTTGGAATATTAAGTTTCGGATAGCCAGCAACTTTCGAGTCCTGTAGATACGGAACGTCTAGTTCCGGACAGTCAGGCCCTCGCGGGTTCTTGTTAACCTTGAGCAATTACTCCTTTTTCCTTTTTCAAGGAAAGTTATCTTCAAAGAATTCAGCATTCTTTGACGCCAAGATGTGATAAGCACTACTGTTATTTGCAAATCCAGTGGATATGCAATCTACAGTCTTAGGTACAACTTGACCTATTTCGGCATTCCAATTTTTACCAAGCCACCCCATGTCACGCTCCGACTTTTCTCAAGTCTTTCTTTAGGACGTGATGGCACCTGGACAACTATCCCTTTCCAGGCGAACCATTTACTTCATTTTCTTCCTAAATTAGACAGGTATTTGCGGAAATAATATATAAAATAATCAATTTGAAGTTTACGAAGAACAATCTCATGTGGGGCATTCCCCGAGATAATAAAACTTAATTCTTTAAACAAACTTAGTCTAGAGTAACTTTCACCAAATCTGAAATAATGGATTGGTGGTACGATGAGGCTGCGGGACGATCGCTAGCCTTCTTGCGGAGCTTTTCCTCTATCGCGTATTCCTGAAATATGTTAAATAAAAGAGTCAGTCCTACCATCCGGGGCTGAGTGGGAATCTCACCTTACAGACCAAAGTAACCTCACAATATTTTTAATTACAATCACATTATAAGAAAATAATAAGCATGTTGAAATAAACAGATTACAACCCTTTTATCAAATAAATCAATAAATGTTCACGTGCAAAATTTTCTCCCCACTCGTCTTAAAAAAAACAACTTAGTTTAATCAGTACTCCTGCTTTTTTCCATATAACATATTATACATTTGTTGCGGTACGTGCAACTCGATCCAGTGCATTTATATATTTGTTGCGGTACGTGCAATCCGATCCAGTGCATTTATGTATTTGTTGCGGTACGTGCAACCCGATCCAGTGCATTTATATATTTGTTGCGGTACGTGCAACCCGATCCAATGCATTTATGTATTTGTTGCGGTACGTGCAACCCGATCCAATGCACTTATTTATTGCGGTACGTGCAACCCGATCCAATGTACTTATTTGTTGCGGTACGTGCAACCCGATCCAATGCACTTATTTGTTGTTTAAATATGTCAAATGTTCAAAAGGCTCAAAATAATATTTCCTTCCTTCAATATTTCGCCCTTTCCACTTGTAAAGGTTACAACTCTCAAACAGTAAGTCGGGTTTATCCCCGTAAATTCTCAAACTGTCGAGGACAGAGAAATCTATAACATTTATTCAGCACAATATTTCATATTCATTACCGATTTGTACAGTTTTTACGTTATACATTCTGCCCTTCCAGACTTCGGTTAATCCGAGGCAGAATGTTCAAATAGTGATAACTCTCAAATCGTAAGTTGTATTTATCCCCGTAAAGTCTCAAACTGTCGAGGACAGAGTAATATATAACTTTTATTCAGCACAAACTTTCATATTCATTACCGATTTGTACAGTTTTTACGTTATACATTCTGCCCTTTCAGACTTCTGTTGATCCGAGGCAGAATGTTCAAACAGCGATAACTCTCAAGCCGTAAGTCGGATTTATCCACGTAAAGTCTCAAACTGTCTAGGACAGAGAAATATATAACATTTATTCAGCATAATATTTCATATTCATTACCGATTTGTACAGTTTTTATGTTATACATTCTGCCCTTTCAGACTTCGGTTGATCCGAGGCAGAATGTTCATACAGCGATAACTCTCAAACCATAAGTCGGATTTATCTCCGTAAAGTCTCAAACTGACCGTAACACAAATATGTACAACTTTGTAAAATTTCATCCAATTCTAACAAGTATAGCCCAGTATAACAGATTACAATTGCACAATCCAAATTAGTTATTAAACAATCATAAATTTCATGCTCATTCTTTCAATAACCGGATTATATTCTAAGATGTATTACAACTTAAAAATAAAGGATTTTACTAAGAATTTTGAGTGAGAAAACTCACCTTTGCTGCTTCGTAATTGCGAACAAAACCTCAACTTCAATCAAACCTTTTTGGAACTCCTTAACTGCTCTCTTTAATCTTTTTTTTTTCTCTTCTCTTTGTTTTGTTTTTGATTTGCTGTTTTTTTTTTGTATATCCCTTTCCCTTTTTGTTGTGTTTTATATAAAAGTGTATGTGTGTGTTGTGTTGTGTTGTGTATATGTATGTTGCATAAATTTTGGGATGTAGGGGAGTAGAAGAAGGGGTTGAGGGAGAGGGGTCGGTTTAGGGGGGAGACGTGCATAATTTTTTTTTTTAATTTATTTTTACAGGACTTTACATTCTCCCCTTCTTAAACAACATTCGTCCTCGAATGTGAGTAAGGTCATAACCCATGAACATAGACATGCAAACTGCACACATATGAAACACAACTTCCAAGACTTTACACCCCACATAATTTGGGCGTATGACTTTGCACTTGGCTAACACCGTTGGACTGAGGTGAGAAATGAACAGTCGTTTAATGAACGATGTTTCACCTTCTCCCCTTCTATCACTACGAATTCCTCAATCCGTAGGTTTAGTTGATTTCCAACTTATGCTTTGTAGCACTTATCCGCTTTAACAACTTCATCTTTGCTTTTCAACAAACAAAGGATTCCATACGTTGTACCATCATCAATGAAGATCACAACGTACTTGTCTCCCCCCCCCCCCTCTATTTTGTATAAACTACAAATCACCCAAGTAGGTGTGACTAAGTTCTAGAGGAGCGGTGCTTCTTTCGCTATTCCCTTGACGGAATTTGGAAAGGTGATTTTGCCTCTTCACATACCTCACATTCATTTTGAGGGTTTATGTCGAAAGAAGACAACAATCTTAACTTCGCTATCTTTTGAATGACTTGCTATTTAACGTGTCTTAATCTATGATGGCATAGATGCACGAATTACAAATATATCATTCATTTGGCTACAAACATCCTGTACCATTCTTAGTTATTACAGACCTGTTGGACTAGTCTCAAACCAGCTTGACCAACAGCGTCCCTTAAACTAAGTTAGGAACATGTATCACCTCTTTTTAGAGTGATCTCATTCCTTGAAGTCCTATTAAGGACAACCTCTCCAGCCCTTTTGATTTTAGAGGTGGCGTTGCTTCACATGAACAACCTCTTGCCCGTGGTTAGGGCGCAATCGGATCATATGTGATCTCGATACTCTGGCCCACTCTAGTTGCTTTGGCAGACTGAGTGTCCAATTTCTTTTCTGCCTTTCTTTAGGCCTTCAGATCATTTAAGACCTGGAAACTCTAGCCCACCATACTAGGTGTCCATTACTTTTCCTATGAAATGAATTCTGGCCCCACTCCAGTCGTCGGTAGGCTTTGTATGACTGAGTGTCCAATATCATCATATCAAAGGAATTTTGGCACACTCCAGTCGCCCGGAGGCTTTGTATGACTGAGTGTCCAATATCATCATATCAAAGGAATTTTGGCACACTCCAGTCGCCCGGAGGCTTTGTATGACTGAGTGTCCAATATCATCCTATCAAAGGAATTTTGGCCCACTCCAGTCGCCTAGAGGCTTTGTATGATTGAGTGTCCAATATCATCCTATGAAGGATCTTCTGCCAAATAGTATGACAGGCTCAACGTCTTTAGCTTTTAGTCTTCTTCCATTATGATTGGTGCCCAGACAATTGTTGGCGCTTACTTAAGAGTGGTAAGAGTTTTCGCACAGTTAGTGGATCTTTCTCCATCGTATGTGCGAACATACTTTACACACTTTAATAATTACACTTAAAAGAACGGATCTTTTTAAGTCGTTTACAAAATCCAATCTTTAAACGGGAAAGAAGATGAGATTAAACTTTTGTTTTTAAAGCGTAAGGAATATAAATTATATTCATATTCCTCCTTACTTTAATCCATTTTAATCAAGCATCGTTTAATCTTTATTCTTGACAAGTAAGAAAAACTACTTATCCCAATTTCGGATTCTGGCCCACTTCAGTCACTTCATCAAACTGAGTGTCCAGTTCCTTCTTACCATTATTCGGATCTTTTGTCTGGGACAGATATAGGCCTTCTTCTGCAAGATAGAACCACATCTTCAGCCTTCTCCTCTTGTCCCAGTTGACATCCTCAGGCTCTCGAGAGCGCTTGCTCCCACCAGTCTTGGTAGAGGTGACACCATGAACATGTTCATCATTATCACTCTCTTCTACCAGAAAACCATTGCCATATCCAGATTTGGTCACACAACTTTTGACCGACATCTTTCGAACACTAATAGTAATACAATACAATCTTGTCTTAAATTGTTGGTACTCTATTGTACTTTATAAAGCAGTACGAGAAGTAAATAACTATTACAAGTGTTCGAAAGGATAAATAAATGGTCAATCTTCAAAACTGCCACAAGATTGTTGTGTCTTGAATCTTGATAACCTTGCAAAGCCAATGTTGAGAATTGTCGCAAGCATGTTGTGTCTTGAATCTTGATATCCTGAAATCAAGAAACAACTAAATCTGGATGGTTACAATGTTGTGTGTTGAGTCGTGGAATTGCCCTCTGTCCTTAAGACAAGATTGCCCCGTATATATGTTTTTACGTTAGCAGGCAATAGTCTCCCAAGATAAAACAACACTTTAATCTCAACGCTACAAAGCCAATAGGTTGAGCCTGGCGAATAAAACAAATATGAATTGACTTGCTGAAGGTATGGAATAGGAAGGAAGAGTTTCTCTTTACTATTCTCTTTTGTCTCTGTGTATATAGTGTGTCTCTGTAGTGTATATCTTGTGTATATAAGGGTGTTTACTCACTGTTTTTTTAAGAAGAATTTGCTTACTGTTTTGTGCTATTTTTCAATCACGAATGTACTATTTTCTGTGTCTTTCCAGTGGCTGAATTGAGCCAAAGGAGGCTCAATATATAGCATGGAGGAGGGGCTATACAACTGCCCAAAATATGGCTGTTAATGGCCATTAGGAGGGCATTAAACAATCAAGTAATGACTGTTAATGGTCATCAAAGAGGTTGCTTAAATGGACATGAAGGAGGGTGAAAATGGAGGAGTTAATCAGCCAACTAATGACTGGTTAATGCTCCATAAAACAGTCCAATGGAAGGCAGAAAGCCTACCGTCAGAAATTCTGGGGACCAAACTGTAAATATTGAAACTTCAGGGATCAAATTGTACATCTGACAAAGTCCTCTGGTCCAAAAAGATAATATTAAAAAGTCCCCATGGCCCACGACCCACGCGGGCGGCGGCGGCGCGTGTGTGGGCTTAGCCTTGAACCCAAGCACATCTAGGTGCTCCCTCCTTTAAACACATGGGATACCCCTTGGTGTCCCAAACCCTTTACCACATTAGAGACTTATATAGAGAGCAATTCTTCCTATTCCCACCGATGTGGTAGATTTGTCCCACACCACATTTTCATGCCTCAAACACCTTACTTCGTGGACCAATATCTCTTTCATTTCTCAACGAAATTTGACGATTCTTGGCCCTATAATCATCTACTCACTTCGTAGATCATGCATGTGCAAAGAGACAAGGTATCCAACATGCGGAACACTAGTGTTTAATTCATCAAAGATGGGTGGACGAATCTCCCCGCCAAAGGCAAATTTCCAACAAAAAATACTTGCGCTATTATCAGTATATACAACACAAATACATTATAATGGAATTAACATACAATAAGAATGATGTAACGTATATACAAAAAATACAAAATCAAATTTAGATATAATGTAATATGAAAAATACTTACCCTATTATCAGTATATACAATACAAATATATTATAATGGAATCGATATACATATGACGTAACTGAACTGAAAAAATTAAAAACCTTGGCGAAATGAAAAAATAATTAAAAACACATTGTGGCGATGGTACCGAATTGACTGAGAGAGGGGCAATGTGTACTGCTTCAGGTGAGAAGTTTCATTTAAGCTCTAACATTACATATATATTTAGTGCTATGAGAATTGCCTCTTGACTTTAAGTAGTAAAATATTTTTGTTTGGTGGGAAAGAATTCATCTCCACTTAACTTTACCATAATAGGTTGGTGCTTAGTCCTTGTAATACTAGGAGACAAAAGTTAGTGGATTCCATCATTTAGTAATGATGACTCAATGATTAACCAAAGGCATGGCCATTGATTTTAGAGAATTAGGAGGAATTCTTACGTGAAGAACCATTTGTGTCACTGTCCAGTGTGTAAATTTTGTTTTTTTGGCACTGTCATCTTCCCATACATACTACAATCACCAATCAGGATTAAGATTATGGAAATAATGAGCTTGTATAATATTAATGTGAAGCTTTCTCTTTGGGGTTATTACTCTCAAATTTTGTGATATTTGAAATTTGTAATGTGAGATTTTAATCATAAGTTAAGATTTGGGGTAATGGAAGGTTTCAAGCCCCAGTATTAAAAAATAAAAATATATGATTTGAGAGTTTATTGATGAATGAAATTGACTAATTTATGGATATAGCCCCTTAAGGTATGGGTAAAATGATTTTTCAATAAAATTTTGATTTTGCCTTTGTGGGTTCGGGGTCACGTTTTGAGTTCACTTTGATTCCAAATTAAAGCATAGCAATATGGGTGTTCTTAGATTCGTAATTTAACGTAGATTATATATTTTATAGACCTTGTTCGTAGAGAAGCATTACAGAAGGGGAAGGCTCAAGTTTGATTGTCTATGTTACCCGCTCGGCCTCGAGGTAGGTTACAACTTACTTGAGTTAGACTTTGATTAGAGAGTCGTATATTTGTCGTAGAAATTGATGGGGATAGCATGATAAGCCTTCGGGCATGTTGGTGGTGATAAATTTCACTGATTTGGTATGAATATTGTTTACATGGGCTTGTCGCTATATGTGTTATATTATATGATATTTGATTGTCTGATTTTCTGTTACATACTAGCTCTCTTATCTCATGAAAAGAAAGAGTGAACAATAATATGACTTGTACTTGTTGATTTGTTGTTGATGATACTATTGAAATTGATATCATGCAAGCATGCTTTACTTATTACTCTGATTTTGGTCATGATGATGAGGTGAGTGATTGAGATGCTCTGAGGCCTTTGCCGAAGGTTCAGAGTGACAGAGATACTCCGAGGTTTCTGCCGGAGACGAGAATGTTGATGCTTTCGAGGTTTTGCTGGATAGACTGAGTGGTACATGAACTTCGTGGGTCCCCCATGAGTTATGGCTTCGAGACTTTGTCCTTAGCATGTGTGTACGAGAGTTGAGTGATAGAGGGGGATTTTGTATTGTATTGTACTAATCTAGTATTGCATTCTCAAAGGTTATGTTGTGACTTATACTTGTCTTAGTTGACTACCTGATTTCTTGGATATTGGACTTGTTTTGATACATGATCTTAATATGTGCTACTTGTTGGTTTCTACTTCTTATTGCATTATCTAATCTTAGTCGGACTATGATACTTATCAGTACTAGTGTTGTGCTGATACTATTATTGCACTTTTTGTTGAGTGCAGAGTACGATCTAGGCTCCAGTTCGACGCCCTGTGGCTGATCACACGAGGGTGACATCTTTGGTCATTTAGGGTGAGCTACTTGGTCATCTCTGCCCCTGAATGACCCTCTTTATCTACTTATGTATTTCTTTTCTAGCAGACAGTATGTAGCATTCGGGCACTTTCAGATTTGTATTCCAGATTATATTTAGCGCTCTTGTACGCTTTTGACCAGATCTTTGGGGATGTTGAGTTTTCATTTATGATAGTATTTAAGATTTGATAATTCATCCGTATTTAATGTCCGCTTACTTAACTTGTTATTTCAAAATGTTGGGATATAATTCGCCTACCAGGAGATAGTGTAGGTGCTACCACGATCTACGATTTGGATCGTGACAACGAAACCACATAATATTAAAAGTTGAGTGAAATTGATTAGTTCAAGGTGGATATTAATAAAATAACAATGATTTTTTTCTCAAACACCAAACCATATAATGTTGAAAAGATAAGGTAAAGAAAAAAACTAGTTGATTCAAGTCAAATTTTATTGAATTATTTGACGAGAAAAAAAAAAGAAATAGAAATAGGGGAACAAAACAATTACTTATATAAATAACGAAGGATTTAAAAACATTGAAAACATGAAGGATGAAATAGAAATCAATTCAAAACCTAAAGGGACCAAAAGGTAAAATTTACAAAGTAAAAATGGTATTAGACTACAGTTGTAGGATTACTAGTGACATAAAAAAAAACTGATGCTACATGGGCCTAGACCAAACCAAGTCATTTACAACACTTCTTAAGCAACTTATTTAGGTCTTCGTCGTTCAGATCTTATGTAACCCTAATCATTTTTTTGGCCTAAACCACGATGACCTGCGAGTTTTGCTCTGCCTTTAGTGCTGATACAGTTTGCCGAGGGATTGTATGCGCTTTCCAACGATATCTCACTCTGGAGATGTTTGAGATTTCGGACGTGTGATTCTGAAATTTGAAGACATTGATAAACTCTAACTACATCTCATGTCTTATGTATCGGAGGAGGAGATGACTCTTTTCCTGCATGCCCACTTCCAATAGAGGCTCAGAGTTTCCACTCTGAGCTTCTATTGGAAGCTGGCTACTGGATTCTTAAGCTCGAAGCTGAAAACAAAGAGCTTAAAACGGAATGTTGCTCTTATTTTAGTTTAGGACTTCATTTTCCTTTTTATTTACATGAAAACAACAACAACAACAACAATATATCCAGTGCAATCTCATAACGTGGGGTCTGAGGAGGGTAAAGTGTACGCAGACCTTTCATCTATCTTGGTAGGTAGCTATTTCCGAGAGACCCTCAGCTCAGAACAAACATTTATATGAAAAGAATATATTTTTTCTTTTGAAATTGTGAATAGGGAATGACCCGGAGGAGAGATCTCATCAAAGATATTTTGGAGGCCGCGGATGGAGTTATTAAAGTGTTGACGGCAGTCCACAAATCGGTGCAAAAAATCAAGGGTTTGTGGGTTAATAGGGTAAGTTGAATTATTTTTGTTTTCAAATTTATTTGGACTAATATTGTTCTGTTTTCTCATTTGTTTTCTTTTTTGCAGTAGTTAAAATAAGAAATGGTGAAACTGCCTTTGGTTTTAAAATTTGAATACTATTTTTTCAAAACGACTTTATGTTATTCTATTAAATATAATATTCCTCTTTTATATTGTGGTTCATGGTTGTACTAATCACGATATAAATTGCTTTACATAGATATATTTTCCAAAAACTTGCTGAAATGCTTTCATAACATTGAATTGCTACTAGATACAAGTTTAAGTTATACACTGTTATATATACATAATTACACATGTATATTGTGTGTATATTAAAGAAAATTGCTCTCGGTTTGGACAGATTTGTACCAAGTAATTTATGGTAAATATTTAGTATCCTAGTTTATGTAATGTTGTAATATAATTAGTAGTGTATTACCATAATTAGTGTATTATCATAAATGTATAGAATAAGGTTTTAGGAATAAAATAGGAATATGATTCTCCTATTTTGTAACTTGTATATATAGCCTTTCAAGTAATGAAAATAATCAAAGGGATTATTTCTTTCATGGTATCAGAAGTCTAGGTCTTAAATTCCTCTCTCAAAATTTCCGTCCAAACAGCCGGAATCCGAGCTCCCTTCTCTCGTTTTCTGTGCCCCGACGGTGTCCTCCTCTTCCCAATTTTTTTCTTCCAAATCCCTCAATCATGTATTGTTCTGTCGTTATGTCTACGTCAAAGAACACGTTTCACCATGCCCTTACTGTTTCTAACATCAAGAATCATATCCCTATCATTCTTGAAATATAAAATGTCCAATACGCGACGTGGGGCGAACTGTTCAAAGTTCACGCACGCTCGCATCAAGTCATCCATCACATAATCCCCGCGGCTCCTGTGGATACGGATGTGCCAAAACGCGATGATGATCCTAAGTTGTGGACGACTCTTGATGCTACCGTCCTTCAGTGGATATATTCCACTATATCTACCGACCTTTTGCAAATAATTATTGAGCCTGACGCTACGGCACATGCGACTTGGAATAGACTGCTTGATATATTCTAAGATAATCAAAATTCTAGAGTCGTTACCCTTGAGCAGGATTTCTCCCACGTCAATATGGAAGATTTCCCTAATGTTTCGACTTATTGCAAAAGATTAAAAGAATTGGCGGACCAACTTCGCAACGTTGGCGCGCCGGGATGTCATCCTGTAAGTCCACTTCCACTCCAGTTGATACTAAGCCCAAGCTAGGTGCCTCGACCGGCGTCTCTTACGAGGATCCGACCCGCTATCGCAGTCTTGCGGGGGCCCTTCAGTATCTTACCTTTACCAGACCGGATATTACGTATGTTGTCCAGCATGTGTGTTTATTCATGCATGATCCCAGAATTGAGCACATGAATGCACTCAAACGCATCATTCTGTATATTCATGGTACACTGGACTATGGTTTGCATTTGTATCCTTCATCGACATCCACACTAGTCTCATACACAGATGCTGATTGGGGTGGGTGTCCATACACCAGACGATCTACGTCTGGCTACTGTATGTTCCTTGGCAACAACTTGGTCTCCTGGTCTGCAAAGCGTCAGGCGACGTTATCCCGCTCAAGTGCCAATGCTGAATATCGAGGGGTAGCCAATGTGGTCTCAGAATCATGTTGGTTACGTAATTTGCTTTTAGAGCTTCATTGTCCAATTCAAAAGGCTACCTTGGTTTATTGCGATAATATTAGTGCCATTTACCTTTCGGGTAATTCGGTTCAGCACCAACGCACTAAACATATCGAGATAGACATTCACTTTATCCGTGAAAAGGTTGCTCGGGGTCAGGTACGCGTATGTCATGTCCCGTCAATATATCAAATTGCAGACATCTTTACAAAGGGTCTTCCCTCGGTCCTTTTTGAAGATTTTAGGGACAGTCTCAGCGTTCGAAGACTGGCCGCTATGCCTGCGGGTGTGTGTTAAATATACACAATATACGTGTGTATATTGTGTATATAGGTCACGGGATTGCTCTCGGTTTGGATAGATTTGTACCAAGTAATTTTTGGTAAATATTTAGTATCCTAGTTTAGGTAATGTTGTAATATAATTAGTAGTCTATTACCATAAATGTATAGAATAAGGTTTTAGGAATAGAATAGGAATAAGATTCTCCTATTTTGTAACTTGTATATATAGCCTTTCAAGTAATGAAAATAATTAAATGGATTATTTCTTTCATACACATCGTTAATGTAAGGATTTTTCACACCAACAGGTCACAACTACTTGTTATAGTATGTAACTCGTCTTATTTTGAATATTATAAATTTCATAATAGATCTGTAAATATTATTTAAATGATGATGATAGAACTTAAACTCAATAAAAATATTTGTTTTTCATGGGTTTTAGAAACTATTTTTAAAACTCTCTTCACGCAATTCAAAAGGTTAAATAAGCAAATGATATTTCTCGATCAAGGATGTAATACTCTTTGTAGTAGCAGTCCTTACATACTTACGAATTCCATTGAACCCAAAAATGACACACTAGAAGAATCCGTTGAATCTTCCTATATCAATAAATTGATACTTATTTCATTCCAATTACCAAACGATTTCTTGCATTTCATATAGGTTTAGAATTTGGTATTGTGAAAAGTTTTTTACTTGTAGCTTTTGCATATATCAAACTTTGTTTTATGGTGCGTAAATTGATTTTCTTGATTAAGTTATTCTTGAAAATAATAACAACTATGTTTTAATTCCAAACAAGTTGGGATCGTCTTATACACTAATCATATTTTTCATTTTGTACGGATGATTCATCTTGAATTGATTACTTTATGGTAATTTTCTTGTACCACCACAAAAGCATTGTTTTCATTCATCGTTAGCTGAGGTTATTAGTTATTACCATATGAAACTCCCATCATCTCCAAATTTAATCTCCACAACTATTATATTTGACTAATTTATATTTAACACAACACCAGTAAATAATTCAGGAATTTTTTCCTTTTCTGAAAATAATTCTATATAAAAGTAAACGGTATCTAATTCCAGAACGTCTATGAAGCTGCTTTGACACATATTTTCGTTATTGGACCCAACTTCTGCCTTTAGCCCAAAAGTTTGAGTTGGGCTTAGAATTTTAGATAAAGTTTACGAATAACCATTTTTAGATCTTGTAGTTAGAAAATAACCGCATATTGAGAAGTCGATGAAAAATTGTCATTTTTATACAAAAATAAAATTTAGAAAAGAATAATACACGCTTAACAAAGGCAGACAGACACAAACTTTTTCAGCTTTTCTGATTTTTTCAAATTCCAAGATATTATTATGGGGTTTCACTTGTTAGAAGTTCGACACAATTAAATATTTTTTTATCGTCCAACATTTTTTCATAAATTCTAACAATTTTCCCTCAATTTCAGCATTTTCCGTGAATTCTATTTACGATTAATCATCATCTATGGTTGTTCTTAAAAAAATTGTACTTGGTCAATTTAACCATTTAAACTAAGCCTCACTGGCGTCATTTTTAACTTTTTAACTTTCATAAAAAATGGTGAATTTAATTTTTTACCACCAAAAAATTTGGTGGAGTGGTAAGTGACCCGTCCTCCTCTTTAACAAGAAATTTAGGCTCAAGTCCTATTTATATATCTATTTAATAAATTTTTAAATACAAATATAGAGTTTAAAGTAAAGTTATTGAGTTCGAATGAACTTGTACGGCAGCTTCTAGCTCCGGCCTTGATGAATATAATCGCCTTTAATAGATAATACTTTACTAGTAAAGTGAAATTTTACGACGCAAATGAAGTATAGACACCGTGTGAAACAAACTAATTTTTGTATCATTTGGCGCGTTAGAGTTCTTGAAAATTAAAAGGCCTTAACATAAAAATTGCGATATGCATAGGTCACATACGTGTCTTACACAGTTCATTTGTTCTCCGCCATTATTCCTCATATACAATTGGCAAAGAAAACAAAAAGTTCTTCTTAATTGTTTATAGTATAAAAAATAGAAATTGCGGGGGACAAATCATATTCATGAGAACTTTCTCTAATCAACTTGTTTGAATCTTTGGATCAAAAGATGATGTAAAAGACTATGTTTTATCATGTTTTTTTTCCAAAGTGGTGTCCAATGAGATCAATCCTAAGTGCACCACCTTAAAGTAACTAACAAAATAACTCACTTTTTAGTTGTTTGAACTAATGGAGTTTATAATGGATAAAAAAAAAGTGTCAATTTTTTACATTTACTCCTTCAATGATGTTGATAGCTATTTTTTTTTATAATGGTAGTGTTCTAACTAATTTACACTTACCTCAATTAATTTCATGGGTAGTTATTATTCTCCATTAATATAAATATCAGATAATTTTGTTCACTAAGATTTGGACAGTGAAAATAAATTACCTAGTATTTTTGCCTTCCTTAATATTTGAAAATGAGACATTATTATTCTCAACCCACGTTATTGATCACTAGATTATCCCTTGAATGCTCAATAGTTGTTTTTCGGGCATTGCAAATAAGTAAGAGCACACTTCTTACCGAGAAAATTTTTATTCTCAAAACTCAAATTCGAAATCTTCAATTAAAGAAGAAATCTCAATTATTCCCATGATTAATTCAGGTCGTGCTGGAAAAGTAAGAAGACACTTTATATAGGGAAAAAATTTAATTCTCAGAACTCCACTCGTGAGATCTTTAACTAAAGAAGGGGAATCTCAATTATTCCATCACAATCCTTGATAATCTCGGTTGTTACCTTATTTGTCCTTTTATCTTGTTTCATACATTTATACAAAACATGAAAATAGTACTCCCTTTTTTTTAAAGTGACATACATTCTTCTTTGTTTGGCCAACTTTAAATTGAAACAATATGTGAAAGAAGGTAATGCAATGAGAGAATGCCCACTTAAATCTACATCATAACAAATCCAAGGTTGTAATCCTATCAAACTCCAAAAAAAAAAGTGCAACAAACCCCCCCTAAAGAAAATGTGTTAAAAATTGATTGAGACAAGTAAACCATTTATCCAATCAAAATTGATGGTCATAAAGACTAATAATGAAAATGGAAGGGGGTATGTGTCTTATTTCCAATCAATTACCCATTTATTATATAATGAAAATGAAAGGGAAAGATCATGAATGAGTAACCATTCCATAACAAAATGTCTCTCCAATCCCCATTTCACTTATAAGGTCCCCAAATCCAAAAATGGTTGGTACATATTTGGCACCAAATATTGAAGAACAATGTAGAAACATGTAGTGTGGTATCATAGTATAAGACTTCACATAAAATATTAAACAAACATACATTTAACTTATATATACGGATAGTTTAAAATATTTTTATATTATCAACATATCTTAATAGGTTATATTATGATATTTATTGGACTTTTACGTTATGAATTAAAATATACTATAGACAATTAGTTAGTCGTTATTTAAAATAATCTTAATCTGATTGTATAAAAATTATATATCATCAGTATACAAAAGTTAAACTCAAGAAACATGATCACGAATGAATAGTTTATTAAACCTCTTACACCCTCACCATACCCAACCACCCCACATCAACCAATAAAAAGAAAACAACATCATCATTATTATCATGCTACTACACGAAATTATAAAATTAGAAAGATGATAAAGAGAGTATAATAGTAGATCATTGGTAATACACTAGTTTTTTTTGGTGGGGTTCTAATGGTTTGTTTCCTCTTATTTATGGTGATGTGTTGGCAAACTAGTATTCTTACAAATATACTCGAACGGTGAGACCAGTATATATGTTCCACTATTTTGGGGGTCCCTTTAAATGTTTTTTTAGAACAATCAAAAGTATTACAGACCAATCTTTGAACCGCGTATATTGATGTGCTTTTGGTCTTTGAACAGATTGATCAGAAAGTGGACCTAAAGAGTGCTTAGTGCCTAAAGAGAGATAGAAATAAGTAAAAGAAAAAAAGATCTTTAATTTGTGTAAGACTAAGAAAAAAGGCGGCTCAATGCACAAAACATTCCCTAATATAAGAAAATATAGGAATTAACGATGAATAACTTCTGTTGCTAAATAATAAAAATCCGTCACTAATCCTATTTAACGATGAGTTAGCAAGGATTGTCAAAAAAATCTTATTAGTTACGAATTATTTAGCGACATATTAATGCCGAATTTTATAATTTTTTTGCTCATAGTATAAATGTAAGGTTTTGGAAAGGGTCTGATCACATTGATTAGACTATATGTGATATTTTATTGCAGAACTGATACACGGGAATAACTCATATTTTTATACAAATGCTCCATTATGTAAGGCTATGAAACGAGTAACTCGGTGTATAAAGTCTCACCGTATACACCCATGATTTAGGAGTTTGATGGTATAGAGAAGGGCTAAATCACATTAGGTCTATTAATAAACACAATTTTATAGTTTTAGTATGTGGTAATAACTCTTATTGTTGCGCCAATGCTTCCTTATTGTTGTGGAGCAATGAGAGAAAAATTCACATGCTAGAGCCTGTAGGTTCATTCCAAGTGACAAACAAAATGAAGAAATTAAAGTTTGAACTGTTTAGTCGCGCTGGCTTATATGTTAGCCTTACATCATCTTTATCTTTACATTTTCTTTTCTTCAACTAATAGCTCCCTTTCATTTTTCTTTTTTCTTTCATTTTTTTATATTCAGCTTCTCGGCTTACGTCAGACTATTCCTGAAAATAGTAGTCTCGGCCCCTCAACACTACTATCAGTAAATCACATAATGTGTCTGAATTTCTTTCATTTTTAATTCAGGGAAAACATGAAATGGGAGACTAAAAGTAATCTATACCAAGAGTAATTATGTATATTCTTTAATGAAAAAATTATAGTCAAATACCATTCAATCATCTAGTACAAAATATATACATAGTGTATAGGAGTGTATACTTTATATTAAATAAACATATACTATACATATCTATACACAATATATACAACCGAAATTTATACTTTATACTAAATATACATATCTATACACAACATATACAGCCAAAATGTATACGTTATACTAAATATACATATACTATACACAATATATGCATCCGAAGTGTATAGGTAGTGTATACTTCGGCCATGTAATAAACGAGTTGGTTGAAGGATACATTTACCTAAGTTTGCCTTCTTTTGTCCGGTTTAATATCTAATATATCTTTGTTAAACAACAACAACATATCCAATGTAATCCACTAGTGGGGTCTGGGGAGGGTAGAGTATACACAGATCTTACCTCTACCTTTGGAAGGTAGAGAGGTTGTTTTCGATAGACCATCGGCTCAAAGAAAAGCAAATCAAAGCAGTCAGAAAAAGAAATAACATAAGTAAAAAGGTAATTGCAAAATACGATATAACGCATGACAAAACAGTCTGAAAAGAAAAAAAATAAGACAATATCGTAATCGCCACAAAATCATATGATAATTGGATTATAAAAAATATAGATAATAACAAAAATCCAAGTGCATACTATAAGAATAACCCTATGACTACAAGTAGGAAAGGAGACGTATGACAATGCTCAGCTACCTATACTAGCCTTCTACCCTAATCCATGTCCTCCATAACCTTCTATCTAAGGTCATGTCCTCGGTGAGCTGGAATTGCTTCATGTCGTGTCGAATAACCTCTCCCCAATACTTCTTCGGCCTACCTTCACCTCTCCTAAAACCATTCAAAGTCAACCTCTCACACCTCCGCAATGGGGCATCCGTGCATCTCCTCTTCACATGCCTGAACCATCTTAGTCGCGCTTCCCTCATCTTGTCCTCCACCGAGGCCACCCCCACCTTGTTCCGGATCTTTTCATTTTTAAATCTATCTCTCCTCGTATGCCCACACATCCATGGCAACATCCTCATTTCCACCACCTTTATCTTCTGAACGTGTAAATTCTTGACTGGCCAACACTCCGCCCCGTACAACATAGTTGGTATAACCACCACTCTGTAGAACTTTCCTTTAAGTTTTGGTGGTCCCTTCTTATCACACAAGACTCCAGATGCTAACCTCTATTTCATCCACCCTGCGCCAATACAATGCGTGACATCCTCGTCAATCTCCTCATTACCTTGGATAATAGATCCAAGATACTTGAAGCTCTCTCTCTTCTGGATGACCTGGATATCAAGTCTCATTTCCACTTGCGCTATATCACTGTTGCACTCCATGTATTATGTCTTCCATCTGCTGAACCTAAACCCTTTCTACTCTAGATTTCGTCTCCAAATCTAATATATCTCCGTTAAAGTGAATCAATTTTCACTATCATTATATTTTAATTTGGCCCTAATAACTAAAGCGAAAAGAAAAACTTCATATCCAAATTAAGTCTTATTCATGTCAAAAAATTGTTACGTATTCGCTTAGGTCATTCAAGGAAGCAACTCATAATCCAAAGTGTTTGGCCCAGTGGCCAATACATTAGGGTATTGCTGTCTGAGGTTCCGTGTTCGAGTCCTCTGATCAGCGAGAGTGGAATTGTGTTCCCCCAAAAAAATCCCTCCATGCAGCGTGAGGCCAAGCGGTGTATACTGTCCAGTAGGGCGAGTAGGAGGTGGGGTTTTTACGGGGTATGGGGCCGTAATGCGGTGGGACCAGTCACTTTATAAAGTTTACCCTACCTTAGTTTTAGTCCGCTTGGGCAGCTCAATTGGTTTCAAGGGGGATATTTGGAATAAGAGACCAAGGATCGAATCCCGTCAGCGGCAGTGTGGGGGTTTCTTCTTGAAATAAAAGAGGGCCCTCGTGCGCTTGGCTCGGGTGGTCTAACCTTTGAAATCAATTGAGTCACCATGATTTACCTCATTCACAGACCTGTCGGACCGGGATGTGGGGGCTCCTGGGGTGGGAGATTCCACCTTTATGGAATAAGGAAGCAACTCATAATTAGGTTCAACAAATCCGTGGAAATGTTTCTTAGTAAAATCAAGGTGATAGTGCTATTTTGGGATGTTGACATGTTGGGGGATGATTGGTTCATTTGAAATGATAACAAAAGATGGTACTACTATTTATTGAGTTTAAGTTTTGTTCAGTATAAGGACATACTTTTTTACTTCATCAAATTAAATTGAAATATAATATTAAAAAGTATAGAGTAATCATCTATAATAACTAATTAAAACGCATTTATAGTGCAAAAATTCTTTACACCATTGATGTATATATTTTAACACTGTAAAAATTGGATTTAGTTAAGAAGTTCGTTTCAAATCTGTCACTAAATAACTTATAGCTAATAATGTTTTTTAATAATTTATCATTAAATAGCATTAACCACAGATCTTTTCACTTAGTTATAAAAATTAAAAAAAAAACTGACCATTTTCTACAATAATAAAATAATTATCTACTAGTCATGTTTCTTTTTGTGATATGTTTTATCCATCGCTAATTTCAATATTTTAGTAGTATAAATGACACTATACAATTGAAAATCAAAACAAACGTTTGATTACAAAACGTTAAATATTTTTTATTGAAATTTTTTAATTTCCCCTTTTATGGAAACATGCAGACTCTCTTTCAAAATACTTGAAGAATCGTTGTTTAACAAATTAATTATTTTAATTTTTCATTTTTCATTTTTAATTAGGGGTCTTAGGTTTAAGTCTTATGTTTAAAATCATCTCTGATAAGGAGCGGCTTTACCCATTATATGAAACTTCTCGGTGCGAATTTAAATTAATCAAGTCTGGAAGAGAATACGAACACCAGGAGGAAAAAAAGAAGTATATTTTTATTCTTGCATGGAGATACTCAAGTGTAGAATTAAGAGGTCGTTCTTGAGGTGATTCATAATCAGTGATTACTTTAAATATTTCAACCATATATTCCATGTTATCTATTTAGCTTTTTATAGAAAAAAGGCCACGTTAAAGGGAAATAATTGGGGCCCAATATCCACTAAGATGAACCAATAACATATAGGCCTGGGGCGGCAGGTCCTATAAAATTTGGCAACCGCCCCATAACGGTCGAGCCCTTTGCCCATTTTATATTCTTTTGTATTTATAGAAATATTTTATTTGAGGAGTCAAATTTGTTTTCCTCTTCATATATAATTTTTAAGAATATTCCTTTGAATTAATGTTGTTATGAAATCAATATATGGAATTTGCACAAAGTACGTGATTCGCAGAAATATCGTTCACTGTCCAATTTTCGGCAATGTAATATTAAAAAATAGTCACTATCATACAATTTCAATTTTTATAAGTGAAATTTCATGATGATATACTGAAGTTTCACATGTTAAATTTGAAAATTTGTGGCATCGACTATTTTCAATTGCAAGGACTGAAAAATGATTATTTTTCAAATTCGATGAGTGAAACTCCAAGTGTTCTTTTTAGCACGAAGCATAATGACAGATCCAATAATGAGTTTGTAGGTTCGGCAGAATATAATGTTTCAGGTATATCTAATAATTTATCCATGTGTGAGAAAAAATATTTTATAGCATATTATCTTAATTCAATACTCCCAAAGTTTAAATTCTGGACCAATAAAAGGAGAATCAAATTGTCCAACTTCTTATCATAGATCGATCATCATCATTTCCAAAATTGGGAGAGTAGTATATTTGCCGAACACTTCCAATTGTATGTTTCTGTAGAATAGTGTAAATCTTCTTGAGTGGAGTCCTCTCATTAATATAATATATATAGTGTGTACAATTGTAATCCTAATGGAATAAGGATCTCTACTTTACATAATTACAGAATATTTGAAGAATATATGAAAATATATTCACTATCACACCCCCTCAGTCGGAGCGGGAGGAGGCCGGACGCTGAGACTAGATCGAAAGTCAATGAACAGTTGCCGAGGAAGCCCCTTAGTAAAGATATCTGCGTATTGATATTAAGAAGTAACATACAAAACCTTAACGTGACCTATTGCAACCTTCTCACGAACAAAGTTAATATCCATATTAATGTGCTTGGTTCGCTGATGTTGAACTGGGTTATGAGACAATTATACAGCAGATATATGAAGTTCAAGAAGGAGATTTCGGAGCCAACACATCTCAGCAACAACGTCCGAAACGCCTCAATATTCTGGTTCTGCACTCGAATGGGAAAGTGTGGCCTGCCATTTGGCAGACCACAAAATAATGTTATCCCCAAAAAATACACAATAGCTGAAAGTAGAGCAACGAGTGTCCTGATAGCCTACCCAGTCGTCATTTGTGTAAGATAGCAACCTAGTCGGTGCGGATGGATATACATGTAGTCCACAGTCAAGAGTGACCTTAACGTACCGAATGATACGCTTAAGATTTGTAAAGTGAGGCTCTCTGAGAGCATGCATGAACAAGCACACCTTCTGAACAACATAGACAATGTCGGGCCGAGTGAAGTTGAGATAATGAAGAGCACATGTGAGACTCATATAAAGAGATGGATCGCTTACCGGATCCCCGTCATTTGCAATGAGTTTTGACTTTGAGTCGACACGAGTGGGCATGATCTTGCAGCTTGGTATTTTACCCTTGTAAACAATTTCGTCGGCATACTTACGGTAACATAAAAACATGACATGTGCTGATCTGTTCACTAATATCCCCAAAAAATAACTCAACTTACCCAAGTCTGTCATAGCAAATTCAAACTCGAGTAGGGCAATGATCTCGTATTTAAGTGCATCAGAAGAAGTTGTTAGAACAATAGCATCCATATATAAAAGAAGGTAAGCCGTGTTATTACCTCAATGGAAAAAAAAACGAATGATCACTCTTGCTGAGTGACTTACGAAGACGGTAGACATACTTAGGAACCTCCGGATGCACAAACCAGGCGGTTGATGCATATAAACGGTTTCTTTCAAATCCCCATGTAAGAAAATATTTTTTTACATCAAGCTGGTGAATAGGTCAATTCTTCCTCATAGTTATGCTCAAAACAGTGTTAATGTGGCTAGTTTGACCACCTAACTAAAAGTCTCACCACAATCAACTCCATCATGTTGCCCATTACCATTGGCCACAAATCTTGCCTTATGGCGTTCAAGTTCACCACTATCTCTGAATTTATGACGATAGAGCCATATACCACGAATCACATCCACCCCCTCTGGTTTCGGGATAAGATCCCAAATACGCTGATGTGTTAAAGTATAAACTTCTCACGCATAACGACATTCCAATTCGGGTCAAGCTTGGCTAATTTTGGGTTTTTATAAATAGGTGAGATAGTTTGAGTGAATAGGTTAAAGTGAACTTTTGGTTTGAAAATCTCATGTTGTGCACGAGTTTCCATTCGGTGCGTGGGAAAGGTCAATGGTTGGGCAGAGGGGCTAAGTGGTGACAGGTAGTGTGTCAGGATGGTGGGGCTAGGCAATGTGGTTGGTGATGGTGTATTGGGGCTGGCGAGTTGGGTATGGAAAGATTTGATGGGAGGGAGGGGCAGTGGGGTGGGATTTTCATCAAGCAGTGGGGTTGTGGCGGGGGCACTGGTTTTCGGGAAAGGTGAGAGTGTCGAATCGAATGAGGGGGGCGGTACGGCCAGATATGGTGGATATTGTAGTGCATTTTGGATTAGAGGTGAGGTGTCCGGGTCATTAAGGAATCTGTAATCAGTGGCTTGAAATTGTTGGATGTTGGCAAATGGGAAAATGTTCTCCTCGAACGTGGCATGTCATGAGACTATGATTTTGCATGTGGACAAGTCATAGCATAAGTACCCCTATGGTTCGATGGGAATCCAAAAAAGACACAATGAGTGGTACGAGGTGCTAATTTGTGAGGTACTGTGGAGGCAAGATTTGGGTAGCATAGAAAACCGAAGATCCGAAGGTGATCATAGATAGGGATTCGACGGAATAGGATCTCTGTGGGGGTCCTATTTTGGAGCGTACTTGTATGTAGTATATTAAGAATGTATTTTGCCATTTTTATTGCATATACCCAAAAAGTGGGAGGGGGACACATGAAAAAGTAGGGTACAAATCATATTATTAATTGTGCGGAGAATTCTTTCGGCTTTACCATTTTGAGGGGAAGTATGAGGGCATGAAAATTGAAACACCATGCCATTAGCCGCACAAAATTTGTGAAAGAGGGAATTAATAAACTCACGACCATTGTCACATTGAAACATCTTTATTACTTTTTCAAATTGTGTTTTGACATATGTACGAAATGCAAGAAACTTGGAGCAGACTTGAGACTTATATTGGAGCAGATAGACTCATAGCAAGTGAGAAAAATTATCCAATAACATTAAATAATATTTATGACCCAATTTGCTAGTAATAGGAGAAGTCCATAAATCCGCATGAATAAAATCAAAGGGAGAGAAAGTAACACTCAAAGATGACGTAAATAGGAGTCTAACATGTTTTCCAAGATGACAGGAGTAGCAATTGTGGACAAGGTTCTCTTTATTACATTGAATTAAATTGCGGTTTATAAGAAAATAAAAAATATGAGCTCTGGGATGTCCAAGTCTATTATGCCACGTTGATGGGGAGATTGCAGCTAGAGAGTTAGGAGGATTTACACTTGCAGCAGACGTGGATAGGAAATGATAGAGGTCCCCACACTATTGCATCTCATAAGAAGTTTCCCCGCACATAGGTCATTCACAGAAAAAAACCAAACGGGTCAAAATCAATATATACGGAATTATTAGTGGCAAATTTTCTAACAGAGATTAAATTCTTGATGATGTTAGGGTCATATAGGATGTGTTTGAGGGATAAGGAGGGGTGAGGTGTTGGAGTTTGAAGAGTATATAAATTACGCAATTGAGGGAGATTACCATAGTTGTGAGTGAGGTGATACGTGGCGCCCATATCCATATACCATGCGTCATTGGGTTCCTGAAGATTTAAGGTGCCGAAAGCTTGACCCAAATTTGTTGGAGTGAGGTCGGTAGCGGACTGCTGGGCTGCAAAAAAATAGGCCTGATGGTTGGGACATGTCGGGTGTGACGTTGGGTGGGCTCCTAGAATGTTGGGCTGCAACTATTGCCAATGTTGTTGTTGGGCCGCGACTGTTGCCAATGTTGTTGTTGGGTCGCGACTGCTGGGAAGTTGATGGGAGTAGAGGCCCAGTTCCCGTACATCTGCCAGGGCAGTGGGCCAACCCATTATGTTAGGTGTTGGGCCTGTTGTAGATGGCTGGCTGAATTGGCTCGACCCCCTCCGCCTTTTCCTTTGCCTCCCCGGCCACCCTTGTGGCCTCTGCCGCCATCGCAGTTGTTCTGCGATGGGTGGTGGTCAGAGTGTGGTGGTTGGTCGGTGGTTGAGGTGGTTGTCACGGAGGCGTCAACCACCAATGCCTTAGGATTGTGTTCGTCCTATTTTGCTCTTCTCGTCTCCTCTAATAGCAATTGAGATTGTGCTTTGTTAAAACTCGGTAGGGGATCGATATGTTGGATCACCGTTGCAAGTGTGTCGTATTCACCTTTCGATGAACCATTAATCAATTGCAAAACCATCTTTGTGTTCGAAATTGGAGTACCCATAATAGATAATTGATCGGCAATCAATTTTAATTGTTTGTAGTAGTCAGCCATACTTGCAAATTTTTCAAGACGGTGGTGTTGAATTGCTTCTTAAGATACACGACACATGTACGTTTGTTGTCTTGAAAAAATTCCCCCAACCTTATCCATAACTCGAGAGCCGAAGCTCCGGTCTTCATAATAATATGAAGCAAATCCTTGGAGATAGTGCCATACATCGGCGGTTTATACTAGGGTTTTGGCGTCGGAAAGAGAAAGAATAGGGGGGGGGGGGGGCGAGTATATGGTTTAGGGTATGAAGGGAATTTTGGCTCTTGATACCATATAGAATAGTGTAAATCTCCTTGAGTGGAGTCCTCTCATTAATACAATATATAGTGTGTACAACTGTAATCCTAATGGAATGAGGATCTCTACTTTACATAATTACATTAAAATATTAATTACATAATATTTGTTGAATATACGAGAAATATATTCACTATCAGTTTTATTTTTTTCCACGTAAATAATGATAACTTTTTGTTATCACACTAGCCATGTCACTCTTCTACTATTCTTTTGTTTTTTCATAAATAAATACTTTCTTTAAAAAAATTCAAATTAATAATTTCTTTATGGATATAAGATTGCATAGCGTTGGTAAGGGCAATGATAGTTTCCATCATCGTCCTTAGTTAGCCGACGCCTCTCTCTCTTTTCCTTTTTTTACAGAAGCGGATTCGAAAGCGCAAACAAAGCAGCAAGAAGAAAGCCTAAAGGCACAATCAAGGGAAGGCTCGGACAGCTGCCAAAGGGCTTCCCTTAGGGGACCTATTATACCACTTCCCGGAATAGAAGACAAGGAGGAGGTTTGACATCACTCGTGACACAAGAAGGTCAGCTCACCAAAGGGGGGAAGAAAGGTCAGCACTTGAGAGGCTTGCTTCGCTCAAAGGTGGGAAGAAAGGTCAGCACTTGAGACGCTTGCTTCGGTAGGAGTCAAAAAGAAAAGGCTCAAGAAGGAACTGCACTCGAAGAATGGAAAGACAGGCTGCGAAGGCGCTAATACGATTGTTCTCAAAGCAAAGGCCCATACAATTACCTTTGACTTAGTTAAATAATAAATAATAGACAAGAGACATGTTAGCTCCTTTTTTAGCATATTTTAATTATTTTATTTTTAGCCTTTTTATACCCTAGCATACAATAATGGTAAAACAAAACCCTTTTTACACTACATAAAATAATGGTAAAAAGTGTTATCTTGCAAATGAAATTGCATGCATGAAGTTTCCTTTTCCTCTTTAACACCTAATTTAGTTTAGTGATTTGTTTTTCTTCAGAGAAAGATATACAGGTCTTTGCTCAGTATGACGTAATACAAACTCTCTCCAATTACATTTTTAATTTTTTTTAAGAACAATAATTCAACTATACATGTTAAATTTCATTCAGAACACCGAGTTTTTTAAAGTTAATTAATGGATATTTATTTTTTCACTTAATATAATATATTGACATTCTCATCTTTAAGTTGATACTCGTCTAGGAAATTAAATTCAGTTTGAGGTGAATGATATATTGTCTTTGCTATCCTAATGAAAAACTTATCACAAGCTTTTGGTAATGCTAAAAGTATTCTTAATTTCTATTCTTACAAACTAAACCATTTGGACTAATGATCCAACTTAAGCTCAAACATTGTTTAATCATGATATCCTCATCCCTTCTCCAATCTTTTCCAAAATATAATTTTTTGTGAGTTTGATAACCTTAAATATATTATCCATTAATGAACCAAAAGGATTGGAAAAGTTTTACACGCATAGAATATTAATACTCAATGAATGAAATAATATAAGACACTTGTTGATTATGTGAACTTTAATCACTAACAATTTTTTACTATAAAATTGTGATTCTTAAATTGATTGATTTGTTGTAAATAATGAGTGCAATTAGATAGTTTTCAAATGCACTTACTAATGGTATAGCCTAATGATCAAATTGATCGAATGAATTTTCAGTTTCAAATTTTATCCGAAGTAAAAATATTAAATAATTTTTTTATCTATTTAAATAGCAAAATTACACAATATTTATATTGATGAGAGATAACAGATAATCAACTATAATGTAAAATTAAAGAACAATACTAGAAATATTTTCGGATATGTATGACCTAAGAAAACAAGTCATGTGCTAAGTTCACTATGAACAATACTAGATATATTAATAGTGGAATTTGTCAACGTGTCAAGTCAATATTTCTTTGTCTTGAAGGTGTTTTAGTCACTTGAGCGGGACCATTCATCTAGTGATACCATGTTCAAGAATGTTGACATCACAATGACCTAATAATATGTTAAATTTTCTTAATTTTAATTGTACTTTTGTTTTCATATTTTGGAGTTGAGGGGACATCATTTTCTTGCCTATCATTATTATACAAACTATTTTAGATTTCAATAGTTAATGAATGTTTTGAGCAATCCTCAATCAATTTACATATTAACGAAAATATCCTTTAAAATAAATTTCTAATTACCTTATAATTTCTCTACTTGTGACTTCCATAATCCTTTAAGTTTATCTAGAGAAACTTACTTACCAATATGACAAATTTGTGAAGTATATTTTTTTTCTATGACTATTAATTGAATACTGAAAACAGAATCATACAAATTTACTAAACACTTTCATGAACGAAAAGAAGGGATACACATGAAATATATTGTATTGTGGGATATAGTTTGTGTCCGAAGTGTACAAAAATCCGATTTTGGCGCCATCGTTTAAACCATATGTGTAGTGCGTAGTAATTTGCACGTTTATCCACTTCGAAACAAGTTTATGAAGTTAGGATTGACTAAGCGTAACTTCTGAAGTTTTATATGACTAAAATTACTTTAACCATTTTTGCCAGATCATCTTCATGCTTAAAGTTTAGTTATTTTTATATTAACTTCAAGTAAAAATGCTTGAAGTTCAACTATATGAAACTTCATGCATATCTCAAGTTTTTTGGAAATGGGCAAACATGAAAATATTGTAGAATATCTCATAAAACTTTTACATTATTTTTTGCGGAATTTCTTGTTTTGTGGAAAATTCTTTTATCTGGGCTAAGTTCACAAAGATGTCATGATGATCCAAATTCGAGTTGCAAAATTAAACAGGCCCAAGCAAACCTTCCACGTTGTTTCAAAACAAAATCTACTTGAATGGGCCCACGATACAGAATAACATAATGGAGTTTGGTAGCTCCACTCGCTACCAAAGCCCACGCGCGTCGAATCTGCAACGGGCCTGGGCTCCAATATATTGAGAGATCAAATTGGGCCCACAATAATGTAGGGCCCATAACCACGAAGTCACAACTCACAAAATCACTATGGAGAAGAACCAATGAGTAGGTAAAGAATAACAGACAGAAAAATATGCTGAGTCATGATTGGTAGTCAAGTCCTTATTTTGACTTTTTATTTAGTTATTTATTTATTTATCTTTTATTTATTTAGAGAAAAGTATTTAGCCTTTTTCTACGTTTTTTAGCACTAGGAAACGCGTTGGCTTCTTTTCTCAAATCCATTTTGTCTTCTCTTTTGCCTTTTCTTTTGTTGACTAAAGCTGTGTGAACTGTTATACAGGAGGACAAGATGTTTGTGGCAAATTTCGATTTTTGTTACTGTGTTATTTCTTGTAACTCGGTTAGCGTATTATATTATTATAGTTATTGTTCAAAATGTTTTGTCATGTTTTTTGTAGTATTTTGTCATGACTTCTTTATTTTCGTTACTTTCTTACTTGTTTTTTTTGAACTGTTTTTTCTTGAGCCAATGATCTATCGGAAACAACATATCTATCTTCAAGGTAGGAGTAAAGTCTGCGTACACTTTGCGTACACTTTATCTCCTAGACCTCACTGTTAGTGTTAGATTTTAATGATGACATAATCTTTGTGCAGGTCTGACAAGGCAAAGACAGGCCCAGCTGACTTACAAGGCCCAACGGAAGATTCCAGCCCAACTGACTAAGTGAAGCCCAAAACAAGTGTGCGTTCAAGCACAATAAATAACAACTTATTTAAGGAGACAAATAAATCAAGAATGGAAAATATCAAATCAAGTATGTACGAGATCTCGGCTCATCAATCAAACATATCCAGTTTACTTAAGTAAGGAAACTAGTACCAAGCCGTAAAGGAAATAACTACAGACAAGCATCTTGAAAATTCAGTTTCGACATTCACAAAGAAGGAAGATCGGCTTGTTGAAAAGCTCTAACCTTATTCTTGGAAATTAGGATTCCCTATTCCTATTTCCAATGATCAAATCTCTTAGGTTGTCATCTCTGCCAGAGTCAAAAGATCCACTCTAAAACTATAAAGAACGGCTCCAAAGGACGAAAGAACTCATACTTTCGTCTCAAGTTCTCTACTTTACTTTTAGCAAGCATTGTAGTTCTGAGTGATTTATAGTGTATACAAAAAAGTGAGAAGAGATATAACATAGTTGGTGAGACATTGTATCAAAAGATTACGAGTGTTTGAGTGTAGACGTAAGACCTCCATTCATACTATCATTGTACCAAACCAAATTTCAAAAGAGTTGCAAAGAACACATTTGCAATTAAGGGGACTGGATTATGATTCACATTAAATTCGAATCAGTATAAAAACATTCGGTGTTAATTACTTTCAGCATTTAAATTCTGCACTATATCTGTTAGCAATCGACTAACACCTTGAGGTAGTCGACTAAGAAACAAAAATTATAATTCACCCATCTCTTGAAATTTTAATTGGTATTAGAGCTTGGTATTACATTGTATTTTCTTAATAACAAGTGAGAAAAAAATCATGTCAACTCACGTTACGGCTGGAGCTTTATTTCAAGAGGGTACTTCCCAGACCAGACCACCCTACTTCAATGGAAAGCATTTCTCTCATTATAAAGTCAGAATGGAAACTTACATCAAGTCATATGATGTTAAGATCTGGAGGGTTATCAAGTTGGGAGACATTTCTATGCCTAAAACAAATACTAAGGACAATAAGAATAAAGAAGTCACATCAACTGATGAGTTGGCCTCTTTGGCTGACTACACTGATGCATAAATAGAGGTGATACAAATAAACTCAAAAGCAAGGAACCTGCTATACAATGCTATCAATGGAGAAGAATACGAAAAGATCTACTTGTGAAATTGCTAAAGAAATGTGGGATAAACTTGAAGTTACCTATGAAGGTACTGACAAAGCAAAGGAAACTATTGTTAGTCTCATTGTTTATGAATACGAAACCTTCAAGATGAAAGATGGAGAAACAGTAGAGGACATGTTTGCTAGATTCAACAAAGATTCTAGGAGAACTCAAAGCTTCAGAAAAAGTTTTTTCATCTGTGGATAACATAAGAAAGATTCTCAGATGTCTTCCTCCACAGTGGCATGCAAAAGTTATTGCTCTTGAAAGCATAAATCTCAAGACACTTACCTACAATGAAGTAAGATGAGACTTAATAGTCTTTGAAAAGACTTATCTAAATAAGCCTGGACATGATGAAAGCAAGAAGAAAGTTGTGGTATTCAAATCCCAAGTTGAGGAATTTGATGATGATATTAGGGAAGAAGAAGTTGCTATGATATCTAAATCTGTGGTTGAAGCCATGAGAAGATCTAGTAACAATAGGAGAAATTCTTCAAATTTTTAAAAAGGTAAATCTCAAAGTGATCAACCAAAAAATGATGGAAAGTGCTATGAATGTCCGGAATAAAAAAAGAAAATCATTTATAAGACAATAAAAACAAAGAGCATTCAGTACCTAGAGTGAAGATGAAATCTCAGAATATGAGAATGAAGAGACTGATAACATTTTCTTCATGGGAATTGGTGAAACTAGTGAGGTAAGACCCTATCCTTATTCTAAATGTCATGAAACTAAAGAGTTGCTTGACAAAACTCTTGAAGATCTAAATAAAGTCTTTGATGAATAAAAAAAATTAATAAGAGAAAAGAAAGACTGGAAAATTAACCTAGAAGTCTGTGAGATTTAAAGGGACATTCTTCAAGAAAAAGTGAATGATTTGCATATACAGCTAAATAGTCTACAAAAATCTACCAGTCATAGTTTTATTAGGTCAAACCAATCGACTTATCACAACAAGTCAACTGGAAAAAAGCCTACGAGTGACAAATCTGCTTCTAGCTACTCAACTGATAAGTCTATTGCCTATTCTAAGACATACCAGTCGACTGAACATACTAAGTCAATTGTTAGGAAGTCTATTAATCAAAATTATTCTAGCAAGTCGACTAATCAACATGTCACCAAGAACACTTTTCTTAATCTAATTTTGTTATGGAAAATTGGACATAAATTTTACAGTTGCAGATTTTGTTATGAAACTACTCTTGGTTAGACATGAAAATCAAAAGATAATAATAAATGTGTTAGAAGTAACCCTCAAGGACCCAAAAAAATTGGGTACCTAAAAGAAAGTAATCACTTTGTTTTGTAGGAACAACAAAGAAAAATCAAGAGGTAAGTGGTATTTAGATAGTGCATGTTCGAGTCACATGACTAGTGACAAAAGCTTATTCAAAATAATTGTGGATTTTGATCGAGGACTAGTAATCTTTGAAAATAACTCCACTGGAATTGTAATTGGTATGTGAACCATAACCTTTAATAACTCTTGTGATATCACTAACGTTTACTTAATGAAGGGTCTCAAATATAACCTGCTTAGCATAAGTCAACTATGTGACTCTGATCTATAAGTTAGATTCAGAAAAATAGGATGCATCATTGAATACCTCTTTGAAAAATTTGTGCTACCTGAAAGTAGAAATAAAAATGTGTACATATTTGACTTAGTAAAAAGTCATGTAGAACACATCTGCTTAGCATCAATTGGAGAAGACCCATGGATTTGACACAAGAATCTTGGTCATACAAGTATGCGTCTGATAGAAAAACTTGTCAAGCATGAACTGGTAATAGAATTGTCCAAAGTTGAACTATTCAAAGGATCATGTGTGTGATGCCTGCCAGAAAGGTAAGCAAATAAGAAACTCTTTTAATTTTAAAGATATTGTGTCTACTTTTAAACCCTTGAGGCTGGTTCATATGGACCTAGTTGGTCCAACTAGAACTGCTAGTATTGGAGAAAAGAGGTACGCTTTTGTTATAATAGATGACTACTCTCATTTTACATGGTTATATTTATTGCTCATAAAAATGATACTTTAAAGAACTTTAAGTTTTTCTATGAAAAAGTACAATGTGAAAAGAGATACTGTATCATTTTCAATAGAAATGATCATAGAGGAGAAATTGAAAATAAGGCGTTTGAAGAGTTCCGTAATGAACATGGATATACTCACAACTTCTCTTCACCACACTATCTCCAGCAAAATGGTGTTGTTGAGTGGAAAACAAAACATTACAAGATATTGCAAGAACAATGATGGTGGAAAATAATTTTCCACACCACTTCTGGGCTGAAGTTGTAGGCACAACATGTCACGTTTTAAATAGATATTTGATTAGGCTAATCCTGAAGAAAACTCCACATGAGCTATGAACGGGAAAGAAGCCTAACATAAGTTACTTTTATCCTTTTGGATGTAAGTGATTCTTTCATAACAATAGGAAGGATAACCTTAGTAAGTTTGATCTACACAGTGATGAAGGTATTTTTTTGGCTATGCAACTACAAGTAGATCCTTTAGAGTATTTAATAAACATACTCTAACTATTGAAGAATCTATTCATGTTATTTTCTATAATACTAATGGCTTGGTCGAGAAAGGTAAACCTACATATGGAAAAGATAGTCAACTACCAATTATATCAATCACTTCAACTGTTGAGCCAAACAACGATAAAGAGTCGACTGTCAAAACTGACCAGTTGACTAACCTAACTGTTAAAAATATTCTAAACTAATGGATAAGCGAACCTGACTATCCAAAGATGTTTATTATAGGAGATATGAGTCCTACCTGCTCAATACATAAGGATAATGAAGATAAACCAATTGATGAAACTAAGTACATAGGAATGATTGGATCACTGCTCTATCTCACTGCCAGTCGACCAGACATCATATTTAGTGTTTGCAAATGTGCCAGGTATCAATCAGCTCGTAAGGAGTCTCACCTTAGTGCTGTCAAATAAATTATTAGATAGCTGATTGGAACAATATCTCATGGTTTATGGTATCCATGGAATAACTCCTTCAAATTAGAAGAATTTTCTAATGTTGATTTTGCAGGTGATAAAGACGATGTACAAGTGGCACTTGTCAACTACTTGGAAAATCTATGATCTCATGGAAAAGTAAAAAGTAAGGGAGTGTGTCACTCTCTACTATTGAAGCTGAATACACTGTCATTGAGAAATGATGTGCTCAACTTCTTTGGATGATTAATCAATTAAGCGATTATGATTTACTATTTAAACCTGTTAAAATCTTGTGTAATAATTCTAGTGCTATTTGCTTAACTAAAAATTATATTCATCACTATAGGGCAAAACACATATATATTAAGCATCATTTTATTAGAGATCATGTTTGTAGTAGAGCTATTGAATTAGAATTTGTGTGCAATGATAAGCAATTTGCTGATATTTTTACAAATCCCTCTTAGAAAAATGATTTTATATGCTTAGAGAATCTTTAGGAATTATTGCAAATTCCCTATGATAATTTATTTTCCTTATTTGAACCGTGCTAAAATATTCTATATTAATTATTATGTCTAAATTTTGTAACTTGCCTTATATTTATCTCTTGACAACTCTCTTAGGTGTCATAATTGCTTCTTGTCAGTTCAAGTCACTTCAATGAACCACTCCGCCGGTGGTTCCCTTTCCAAAAACCCCTTCTCATTCTTGACGCCTCGATTTCCTCCCACACTCATCCTCTTTAACTAGCCTACTCACTTTTTCCTTCTCCGCACAACCCTTCTCCTTCTTTCATATGCCTCATTCACCATGACCAAAACCCAAAAATCCTCAAATTCCTCTACCAGAGGCAGCTCCTGTTTCAAAAATAAAGAAAAATCCACTTTCACCGTAAATTTAGACTCTGGCCACTCTGCTTACTCCTCATCTTATGACGCCACCGATTCAATACTCCTAAAAAACCTTGGCAAAAGACCCATTAATCCAGATACTAGCTCCAAGTCTGTGAAGAAAAGCAAGCCTGATAGTGAAAATTTTCTTGATCTCAAGAAAAAATTATAGGACATTCCCTACAGGGATTTCTTTCTCACCCTCAAGGACATTCCCTACACTGATCGCATCATCGATTTAGATCTCATACAATCACAATTTTACAAGGTAAATCATATTTTCTCTTATCAAGATTGGAAAAGTTTTTTTTCATAACTCTACCTGTGTTTATGAAACTCCCATGCACATGTTTTATGCTAATCTTCGTTTCTCCAAACCCAATGAACTCAAAACTCTTGTACTTGGTACTCGCATAGTGTTAGATTGTGATCTCCTTGATTCTATTCTTGGTTGTTCCTGCTCTGATTTTTATGACCTCCCTAAAACTACTTGGACTGATTCTCTCAATGTCTCTTTTGACCAAGCCAAAAAAGTCTTCCAACTCTCTTACTGCCCCTGATTAATTGGATCCCTTTGATGTCACCTTTGAATCTCGAATTCTTTGTCACATGGTGTCAACCACCATTGTTCATCGTGCTGGGTCATTCTCTAATATCACTCAAAGAGATGCCCAAGTTGCTTATGCCTGACATCTCTTTGGAAACTTGGCTTTCCAAGGATGTTCATGAGGAACCACACCCTGGGTCCCCTTCCAAGTCCAAACCTTTTACCTCATTCCCTGTTATGCCTCACATCTCTTTGGAAATCCTCTCTAAGCTCAATGTCATTGATGCCAAAGTTGAGTCCCTCAAGGACTTGATGATATCCTCTCTCTTTCACATTGAGAAAATTCAAGACTACACTGAAGAAACAAGTAGTGATGTTGCTCGTCTCAAGATTAAGATGGAGACAATGATGAAGGAAGCTACAAAATTATATGCTAAACTGCAGACAAGTAGGACTGATTTGCCTAGAAAGTTCTCTAATAAGCTTGAGAAAACCATAGATGCACTTGTCTATACCTTGAACTATTTTCTCCGACTTATAGCCTAGAAATATCAGCAGCAACAGCAAGAGCAGCAGGAGGAAGGAGAGGAGCATGTAGAAGGAGAGCAGAAGCAAGAGGACATGGAGAAGCTCTGATTTGCCTATTTTTGCTTATATTTTTGTACTGTTTTTACTTGGCTTGTTAAGACAATTTTCTTGCTAGTTTTTTTAGACTGTATATGAGATATAAGTTCATATGCTTGGTTGCCTAACTTAGTTATTTTTAGGATCATATCTCTGTATTTTTATTTTTTTATTGATGCCAAAGGGGGAGAACATGATATTATAGTCAACAACTCAGGGGGAGCACTTCAAGTCAACTACTCAGGGGAGCACTCCAAGTCAACTACTCAGTGAGAGCACTCCACATATCCAGCGGTCGACTGATGAATAGGAAAGTTGACTACATAACTCTTACATTTGTTGTCATCATAAAAGGGGAGATTGTTAGTGTTAGATTTTAATGATGGCATAATATTTATGCAGGTCTAACAGGGTAAAGACAGGCCCAACTGACTTACAAGGCCCAACGGAATATTTTAGCCCAACTGACTAAGTGAAGCTCAAGGCAAGTGTGCTTTCAAGCACAATAAATAAGTAACAACTTATTTAAGGAGACAGATGAATCAAGAATGGAAAATATAAAATCAAGTACCTACGAGATCTCTGCGCATCAATCAAGCATATCTAGTTTACTTAAGCAAGGAAACTAGTACCAAGCCGTAAAGGAAACAACTACAGACAAGCATCTTGGAGATTCAGTTTCAACATTCATAAGGAAAGAAGATCAGTCCGTTGGAAAGCTCTAACCTTATTTTTGGAAATTAGGATTTCTTATTCCTATTTCCGAGGATCAAATCTCTTGGGTTGCCATCTTTGCCAGAACAAAATAATCCACTCTACAACTATAAAGAACGGCTCCAAAGGACGAAAGAACTCATACTTTCATCTCAACTTCTCAAGCAAGATTATGAGTGTTTAAACGTAGACGTAGGAGCTCCATTCAAACTATTATTATACCAAACCAAACTTCAAAAGAGTTGCTAAGAATACCCTTGCAACCCAAAGGGACTGGATTAAGATTCACATTGAATCCGAACCAGTATAAAAACATCTGGTGTCAATTACTTTCAGCATTTAAATTTTGCATTATATATGTTAGGAGTCAACTAACACCTCGAGGTAGTAGACTAAGAAGCGAAAATTTTACAATTCACCCCCCCCCTCTTGTACTTTTACTCACTTGATGGGATTACATTGGATATGTTGTTATATAATAATAATAATAATAATAATAATAAAAAATAAGTAAAATTAAAGAGGAATTGACCAAGGTAAAAAAAGAATTTAAATTACGGTTTGATTAGAATCAGTTGGGCATATTTTGACAGGAGTATAGGACTATTTGCCCCTGCCTAACACTATATATTTCCACCTTTAAAAAGAATACATACACATACACAAATGTGTGTCTATATTATTGACAATATAATCAAATACTAAAAGTATGTTCTATCTAACAGCTTAAGCTTTTAGATCAGATGGTCACACACTTTAATATGGTATCAAAGCAGGCCAAAGGTCCTGGGATCGAACCTTACTGCCACCCATTATCAAAAAGAATTTACATGTGCTTGAACCATGAAAAAAATCAAGCCAGCACGTGAGGGAACGTGCTGAGAATATAATCAAATATTAAAAGTATGTTCTATCTAACAACTTAAGCTTTTAGATCATATGGTCACACACTTTAAAATACATACAATATACACAATATACACGTGTATATCGTTTGTATAGTGGTTCTCGGGTTACTGTAGCAAAGCCCACGGTTAGGCAGTTTTTGTATATAAGGTGTATATGTCTTGTACCTTAATTATTCTTGTACACTTACCATAATTGTATAGTTAGTATCCAAGTAGAATAAGATTTTAGGAGTAGAATAAGAATATGATTCCCATTATGGTATGTAAATTGTATATATACTCTTTCAATTAATGAAAATAATTAAGGGATTATTTTTTTCATGGTATCAGAAGTCTAGGTTATTTTTGTCCTAAGTTTTTCGTCGACATAGTGCCTCGGATTCCGGCTTCCCTTCCCAGATTTCTTGCCCTTCGATGGTCTTTCTTTTTCTATTCTCACACATACATTGTTCTTTCGTTATGTCGACAACAAAGAACACGTTTCACCCTGCCCTTGTTATTTCTAACATCAAGAATTACATCCCTCTTATTCTTGAAATACAAAAACGTCCAATACGCGACGTGGGCCGAGTTGTTCAAAATTCACGCTCGCTCGCATCAAGTCATCCATCATATAATCCCCGCGGCCCCTGAGGATACGGAGGTGCCTAAATGTGAGAATGATCCTAAGTTGTGGACAACACTTGATGCCACAGTTCTTTAGTGGATTTACTCCACTATCTGTACCGACCTATTGCAGACGATTATTGGGCTAGACGCTACGAAAATGGCTGCATAGGATAGGCTACGTGACATAATCCAAGATAATCAAAATTTCAGAGTTGTTACCCTTGAGCAGGAATTTTCCCACGTCAACATGGAAAATTTCCTGAATCTTTCAGCTTATTGCAAAAGGTTGAAAGAATTGGAGGACCAACTCCGCAACGTTGGTGCACCTGCTAGTGAAGATCGTCTCGTACTACAGATGGTTGCTGGCCTATCCGAGGCCTATGGTGGCGTTGGAACTCTCCTTCGTCAAATCCCTCTCCCAAAGTTCTATATGGCCCACTCCATGCTTACTTTGAAAGAAGCCTGTTTGGCTAAAAAGGCGGCTACCGGTGCTAATCTTGTGGCCATGATGAGTTCCTCCATAAATTCTCCAGGTTTGTTGATAATTTTGGCCAAAACCGTGGTCACGGTGGCGGCAGGAATATTCGAAAAAATAATGGCACAAATCGCGAGGGTAAATGCGGTGGTTCCGGCAATGGTGGCGGTGGACATAATCCAGGTAGTGGCCCCCAGGTAGCCTGGTCCTAGCAGTGGACCCCCTCGCCATGGGGCTGGGCCAGTAACCCTTGGCCCAACAGTCCCTACGGTCAGCCAGCAAATTGGGCCCAATTACCACAACAGTTTCGGCCCACTGCCCAATTTCCGCAACGGCCCACTATTTTTTCTCCGACCTTAGTCCAACGCTACAGTAGCAGTTCCAGTCAGCAGGGAGGCAACTTTGGGCCCCACTAGGCCCATCATGCAGCTGGCCCCACTCCTACCGACATTGACGCCGCGATGCACATGCTTGGAAGAAATCCTTCGGACCCAAATTGGTACATGGACACCGGCGCCACTACTCACATGACGTCCGACTCAGGTACTCTCTCGTCTTATTCCAATTTGAGCAACAATCGTGTTATAATTATTGGTAATGGTAATTCAATTTCAATTCGTGGTTATGGTCATAAAACGTTGTCTCCCCCCCCCCCATCCATCCCTTATTTTGAAAAATACCATTCACGCTCCAAAATTGATTAAAAATTTTATGTCTGTCCGAAAATTCACCATTGATAATTTCGTGAATTCCGTGTCCATGGAATTTGATCCATATGGTTTTTATGTGAAGGATTTCAAGACAGAGAGTCCTCTCATGATGTGTGATAGTAGGGGAGATCTTTATCCTATCACACCACGTTCTGGTTTCTCGAGTCACGCATTGCCATCCAGTTTTGCAGCTCTGGCTCCTTCCTTGTGGCATGCTCGTCTAGGTCATCCCGGATCATCTATTTTGTCTTCCTTAGATAAAAATAATTTTATTTCTTGTAAGAGTGCGCGTAGTACTCCGACTTGTCAATCTTGTTCTTTAGGAAAACTAGTTAAGTTGTCATTTGTAGACTCTAATTCTCATACTTTAATGTCATTTGATATTATTCATAATGATTTATGGACGTCTCATTTTCTTAGTTCTTTGGGTCATCGATATTATGTTCTCTTTTTGGATGATTATTCTAAATTTTTATGGACTTTTCCGATAGCGAAAAATCTCAAGTTTTGTCTATCTTCTTAAAATTTAGAGCATTCATTAGAACTCAATTCGAACGGGACATAAAAAATATTCAATGTGATAATGGCAAAAAATATGACAATGGGGTGTTTCGGGAATTTTATGCTAATAATGGGATCAATTTTCATTTTTCGTGTCCTCATACGTCTTCACAAAATGGAAAAGCCGAACGCAAAATTCGTACAATTAATAACATTATCCGAACTTTAGTGATTCATGCTTCCTTACCCCCTCCTTTTTGGCATCACGTTCTACAAATGACTACATATCTCCTTAACATTCTTCCTTCCAAAGGTCTAACATCTTAGTGTCTTTGGGTGCTTGTGTTATCCGTCTAATTATCGTGGTTACAAATGTTTTGATTTATCCTCTAATAGAATCATCATTAATCTCCATGTCATAGTTGATGAATCCCAATTTCTGTTTGCTAAGGTCAGTAATCCCGTGCCTAGTTCATATAATTTTTTGGATGATGGTATATCCTCGTATATTGTTCACCATTTTTAGATGTATCCGGCACCCCAAATCCTCTAACGGGCCCACTGCCCGCTGGTCCCACTGGCCTGTCGCAGGCCACTATCCCTAGTCTCGTCACTAGGCCAGTTTTAGTAATTGGGCCGGTCTAGCCCATCACTAGAACTAGTCCAGTTCCTGCATCCTCTGCTTACCGTGTTGGGCCAGCAGGCCGTGGGCCCATGAAATTTGCCCAATTCCTCCCCGAGTCATCGATTGGTCACTCATAATCAACGGGGTATTTTAAAACCAAAAAGATATTTTAATTTAAATTCTAATGTTCTTAAATCGCTCTTACCCCGTAGTCCTGTATCTGCGTTAAATGACCCGAATTGGAAAATTGGACCGATGAATATAATGCTCTTATTGATAATAAGACGTGAGAGTTAGTGCCCCGTCCATATGGTATTAATATTATTAGGTCTACGTGGAGTTTTGCTCATGAGGACAATTCAGACGATTCTTTTGCACTGCATAAGGCTCGGCTTGTGGGTGATGGTAAGACTCATCAGGTTGGTGAGGATTGTGGGAAGACATTTAGTCTGATGGTCAAGCTGGCTACTCAAGGAAATAATGTATATGCATCAGCCCTTGGGGTTTAGGAACCCCAAATATCCTCATCATGTATGTTTGCTGAAGAAGTCCTTATATGGGCTTAAGCAGTCTCCACGGGCCTGGTATAAGAGGTTTGCCGACTATGTTTCAACTATTGGGTTCACTCACAGCAGGTCGGATAATTCCTTCTTCATATATCATCGTTGTTCGTCTTTGGCTTATATACTATTATATGTGGATGATATTATCTTGACTGCCTCTTCCGATGCCTTACGCCAGTCTATCATGACAATGCTCAGCTCTGAGTTTGCTATGAAAGACTTGAGGGCCTTGAGTTATTTTTTGGGGATTGCTGTCACTCGTCATGCAGGTGAGTTATTCTTATCACAAAGGAACTATGCAGTCGAGATCATTGAGAGGGCTGGGATGTCATCCTGTAAGTCCACTTCCACTCCAGTTGATACTAAGCCCAAATTAGGTGCTGCGGCCAGCGCACCATACGAGGATCCGACCCGCTATCGCAGTCTTGCAGGGGCCCTTCAGTATCTCACATTCACGAGACCAGATATTACGTATGCCATACAGCAGGTGTGTTTGTTTATGCATGATCTCAGGATTAAGCACATGAATGTGCTCAAACGCATCATTCGGTATATTCAGGGTACACTTGACTATGACTTGCGTTTATATCCTTCATCGACGTCCACACTTGTCTCGTATACAGATGATGATTGGGGTGGCTGTCCGGACACCAGACGGTCTACGTTTGGCTATTGTATGGTGCTTGGCAATAACTTGGTCTCATAGTCTGCGAAACGTCAGTCGACTTTGTCCCGCTCCAGTGTCGAGGCCGAGTATCGAGGGGTAGCTAATGTGGTCTCGGAATCAAGTTGGTTACGTAATTTGTTGTTAGAGCTTCATTGTCCTATTCAGAAACGACCTTGGTTTATTGTGATATTATTAGTGTCATCTACCTTTCTGGTAATCCGGTTCAGCACCAGCGCACTAAACATATCGAGATGGACATTCACTTTGTTCGCGAAAAGGTTGCTCGTGGTCAGGTACGCGTCTGCCATGTCCCGTCCAGATATCAAATTGCCGACATCTTTACAAAGGGTCTTCCCTCGGTCCTTTTTGAAGATTTTAGGGACAGTCTCAGCGTACGAAGACCGCCCGCTATGACTGCGGGGGTGTGTTAAATATACATACGATATACACAATATACACGTGTATATCGTATGTATAGTGGTTCTCGGGTTACTGTAGCAAAGCCCACGGTTGGGCAGCTTTTGTATATAAGGTGTATATGTCTTGTACCTTAATAAGTCTTGTACACTTACCATAATTGTATAGTTAGTATCCAAGTAGAATAAGGTTTTAGGAGTAGAATTGGAATATGATTCCTATTATGAAAATATGTAAATTGTATATATATTCTTTCAATTAATGAAAATAATCAAGGGATTATTTCTTTCATATATATTACAATAAAACTTTAATTTTCAGGTAAAAACTTAACTGAATTTGGTGTTTACACCAAAATAATGAACGCGAGACATGTCATGTATACACACATTTATCATTTCAACCATGGTTAGTGTGGTGTAAATTAGCATTAAGTACGAGTAAGTATTTATTCTAATTTCAGTGTAACATTAATCATATCAAAATCTTTGATGTAAATAGCGTATCTGAAATGATTAATTAACATTCCTTATTAGCTAATACTTAAGTGACAATGAATATTCATGTTTGCAGTTGTAGTTGTACGTACTTACAAAACCTTGAAAGCAAATCTAGTAATTAATCAACGTAGAGTTCCATCTATATAATTAAACTGCAATTCCAATTCCATTAAGAAGCTTCATATATTCTTTAAATAGTTTTCTCCTCCATTCACGAGTATACTCACCAAAAAAAAAACTAAGATAATAACAAAACATAGAAAAAATGTTGCTTATGACATTACTGCTATATATAAAGAAGATTAAATACACAAATATTACCAACACAACAAAATAATGATATCGAATTTTTCTTATGACTTTTGCCAATTCTCTAGATTGAGTATCGGAGAATTCATCATCAAAATTTAGGTAGGCAGGTCACACAGGTGTCAACAACATAATACATATTTTGAAAAATTACGACTCAAATTTAATTTAGAAATGCAAGTTTGTTCAACATGAATATTCTTTCCCCATGGGAAATAATTGGATATATTTTCATGTGTTTCCTTTTTCTTCCTTAACTAAGATAAATTAATTTCTTTTATGAATGTTCTACTTTGACAAATGCAAAATATTCCCTAGAAGGACCACGTGAATGTAAAATATTCCAATGTATGCGGCTTTATAGTATTCTTCGTTCTCATTTGATAGCAAGAAATTTTTTCTTCTTTCTTTTTAGGCATTTTCTTTTTTCTTATTTATGGTCCTGTATTGATTTTTGTAATTTTTATCCTGCATAATTTTTATCTGATTCAGTTTGTGTAAAATCCAAGGATTTTAGAAGGATTAATAAACTTGAACTTTAAAACGTAAAAGCAAAATTTTAAAAAGGTTAGAGTTGGAAATCGATTCTAACTGATCTAAGTATTTTCGGCATAGAATGTAATATAAATTGTCCTTAATTAGGTTCACCTTAATTTGAGTTCTTCTTTGCTTCGGATGTAGTTATGGATATATATATGGCTTCATCTGAATTCAATAGCTTTATTTCGAGCTATGTATTTATGCTAAATATTTATAAAAAAAATACAAATAATAAAGTTTAAATTCAATAAATCAAATGGTGTGTGGTATAATTATGAACTCGAATTGATAATGACCCAATCTTGGGGGAAGGGGTTCATCGAGAAAATCTTCATAGGAAAATCATATTAATTATATAAAGATCAAGAATATATATTGTAAACTTTGACCTTTTGATGAAATTAAATTCTGTCTTCGCCGTTGATGTCATGACGATTGACTTGTAGATAAAGTCATCCGTGTGGTTCATCTCATTCATGGTCTAAATAGCTTCATCTTTTTTGTGTATTTCATGAATGCAATAACTCCAAGTTTTTTAATATACTATGTGGAGACCAAAGTGTAACTTTAATAAGAGTTCAAAATTTATTTGTTTTTTTATTTGGTGTGACATTAATGGTTCTTTTTGACAAAAAAAAAAAAAAAGATTGTCGTTTCCGCGTATTCATAGTCATACCTTGGCTTTAGTTGCATGTCTTGTTTACATCCATTTCGAGGTAAAATCCATTATATCATTTCTTTTATGCTTATCTATTTTTAGCTATTTGACTAACTTGCAACTAATACGGGCAGAGTTGTCTAGTTATGAGTAGATTTTGATCTGTCCAAAGGTCGGGTCGGGTCGGGTTAAATGACTTTTTTTTCCGCTTGTCCGATCTTGTCAGATCCTGACTCTGTTTTATTTTTTAATTTTCAGATCCTGGCCCTGACCCTTCGGGGACCCTACGGGTCACGGATTGGCCCTGACCCACTCTGCAAAACAAAATAAATTAGTAAGCAAACACTGCAATTCTACCCAATCCGTTATCCGATATAATTTGTCACCAATTAAAAATTTCAACAAACAGAAGAATGAAATCATTAAAATTACACCAAAAAGATCTGAAGCAGATTTCACACTTTTAGCTGAGTCGAACACCAACATCACGATAATTCATCAACAAACAAGAGGCAAGTACAAACCAACATCACGATAATTCATTAGCATCATCATAAGCATTATCATCGTCATCATCATCACTAGATTCTTTTTTGTTTGTCCCTTCACCTGTATAAGTAAAAAATAAATATTAATAAAATAAAAATTAATATAAATTATATTAAAAAGTCACGCGGGTCGGGGTCGGGGTCGGGTCGGTGATCGGGCCGGTAAAAGTTTCTTACCCTGGCCCGACCCTACATATGAAGGGGTCCCCGCTTTTTCGGGTCAGGTGGCTCACGGGTCAGATATAAGATGACCCTGGCGCTGATTTTTTCGGGTCGAGTCGGGCGGGTCCCCGGCCCGATGAACAAGTCTAGTTATGAGTTCAAATTTCATCGTCATCTAAAAAATAAAAATTAATAATCATGTATTTAGCTATAAAAAAATAAAAAACAATAATCATGTATTTAGTTATAAAAAAGAATCAGGATTCACCATGAACCTATGTGAGGGGCGTGTAATTGAGACATAATACATATAGTTAAGTTATAAAAAGTGTATTTTCTCTAACCGTTTAAGAGCCTGTTTGGATTGGCTTATTTTAAGTGCTTTTAAACCAAAATAGCTTTTAAACACTTTTATAGTATTTGGGTAAAATAAAAAAATATTTTACGCACATATTTTTAAGTTAAAATAACATAAATAAACAAAAAGTCACAAGCTAGAATTCCTAACTTATGACTTTTGACGTATAAGTCAAAAGCCGGAAGCCCATCCAAACACCCTCTAAGTTTTAAGTTGAGATTCTCACACACTTCAACTTACACTAATTAGATTTAATTGAATTTTCAAAAATATCATGCAGCCAAATAGCTGGCTATAACAATTTTTTGTTCGTGTGTAAATTAATTGTGAATTCCCTTGATAAAAGAGAATTTTCTGGCTAAGCAGCCACAATCGCTCTAAATTTGTTTTAGGCTGCAGGTTGAAAATTGTAAGTGTAGCATTTTTGTATTTTTCAGAATCCCTTTGGTAGAAGTTCTAGCTTCATCAATGGCCACTAAATTGCATATCCATTATTCTAAGTCAGTGAACTTAACATACTATTGCACTAAGTTGTTTTTTCTTTTGTGAAAATAATTTCAGAACTCAAATTTGTAAATGCATAATTTATATTTTTAGTTTTATATATAGTTTGAGGTGAAAATGGTAGACGTGTCTGTATGTTGTCGATCGATTGATCATATACTTTTATCAATGCGTGAAAAAGTGAATTTGAAAAATGCAATTTTGAAGCTAGTATTCTTGCATGAGAAAGAAAAATGAAGAGAAGCAATATATTTCTTTATCTTTGTACGTTCACATTATCTTGGTCATGAATTTCTATTAGCTATTGACTATAGAACTTTAGAGAATTAAATAAAAGCTATGACGTTTTAGATAATACGCACAAATAGATATTATTTACTCGAAGTACTGTAAGGAAGTCAAAAATGGTAAATAATGTTAAATAAACAAGTAAAAAAAATGAAGTTATAATCAAGTGACAAACGTCACAATCAAAATCTCGCACGTTTACTATATGTTTGTTTCTTGGGCTACATAGACGCATATCCAAAAATGCACGTACCATATGAATTTATGTTATGCCTTATAAAGTATTTCATCATTTTCTTCTCCAATTTCGACGTGGAACTCGCCTAAGTTATAGCATGCACTCCTTCTACAGAAGCTTGCCAACCTAGAAGTCTGTCAATTCTTTTCTTCGATCCACCCTTCGTCATAAGTGTCACACATACACCTTCCCTTAGGGACTTAATGTCCCTGTTAGGTTTACCCTACCTCCATATTGAGGGAGTATTGTTGTCCGGCTCTGGTACCATATTTGTTATGATCCGAGCCCATAACATGCATGTATCCGTTTTGGCCCAACACGCCTCATGAATTTGTCCCCTGGATATGTCATCTAATCCAAAAGTGTATGTATCATGTGAACTTATGTTATGCCTTATATAAAACTCTCCACCTTTTAAGGCCATTCCAATATGAGTTTCTCCTGAGATGTGCAGGAAACGAAAATTACAAGTAACTGCTAAGTAATAGAAAACTGAAATTGCAATTCAACAACAAACTGAAATTACAATTATGTTGAACAAGAAAACTGGAACTGTTTTGTGTATGCTGAGTCGAGTGTTGCACTTTGTCTTTAAGACAATATTGCCCCGTATGTATCCTTTATACGTCTTGGACAATTGTCTCCCAAGATAAAACAGCAATGGAATAATTGAGCAAAGAAAACTCAAGTGCTACCGTGAAGAATTTTGAGTAATGAAATGATGCTCGGAAGATTGTAGGAAGATGAATTTCATTTCTATTTTTCTGTTTTGTGAGTAGCTCAACAATGGTGCAAGAGATTTTTAATATAGGTGAAGGAGGGGTTGTTGAACTGCCTCCATAAATGTCATTACTGGCCAAGTAATGGCCATTATGGAGGTAGTAATACCACCAAAATAAATGGTGAAGATGAGCAACGGATTGGCCATTTAGGAGGAGTAATTCAGCTAAAATAAATGGCTGAATTGAGTGTTGTGGCGTTTCTGATCTCTCTGCCCAATTCTGACTTTCTGGAAACTTCACGGACCAAACTGTACATCTTAAAACTTCAGGAACCAAACTGTACATATGAAAGAATTCTGGTCCAAATTATACATATGAAACTTCATGGATCAAACTGTATATCTGGCCAAGTTCTCTGGTCCAAAAAGATAATATCAGAAGAAGCACAGCCCGAAGCACATCTAGGTCCTCCCTCCTTTAAACACATGGGATACCCTTTGGGGTCACAAACCCCAAGCCAACTTTGAGTCCTATAAACAAAACAATTCTTTCTTCCTCTACCGATGAGGGAGAATTGATCCCATACCACACTTTTTCATGCTTCAAACACATCACTTCGTAGACCAATATCTCTTTCATTTCTCAACGAAATTTGACGATTCTTGGCCCTACGGTTATCTACATACTTAGTAGATCATGCACGTGTGAAGAACCAGATTCTCCAACATGCGTAACACTAGTGTTTAAGCCGTTAAAGTTGGTCGGACGCAACTCCCGCCAAAGGCAAATTTCCAACAATCCCCTCTTGAAAGAGATTTTGGCGCACTCACATGGTGCCTTTTTCATTTCCAGCAATATTTCAGTGGACCGATGTTGCATAAGGAGAGGTAGCTTCAGCTTTGAATCATCCATAGTTAAATACCATCGGACTTACTGCGCGGTGAACGTGATATCTTGAACCGTCAGTGTTTAGTGTAAGTCAAGTCAATAGTACCAACACAACAAATTCCCTTACTCTCTTCTTCGTAATGTTTTGTTCATTTTGGCCATGGACAACTTCTTGGATTCTTAAGTGCGTTCATTTGAGGCGGCCCGTCCTCGCACTTAAATAGGTGGTCTCCTACAAGGTATCCTCTTATACCCCACTTCACAAGTGTTAGGAACCATTAAAAGTTTCCCAAAACCTAACCTCAACTGTTGAGGATCATTACAGGTTTTGAAAACTTAACCTTCAACCATACTGCAGATAGCACTTAACGTCTATCGCGGGAATGGCTTTGGATTTGGTGTTTCTTTATAGAAATCACTATCCGAAGTGCTCATACTTCCACTGAAGTGATCAACTGAACCTTTACAGCTTAGTTTTCTCATTGAACCAAATTACTGGGATCTCCAGTTAGTAAGGTTGGGTTACCACTGTATTGGTCCTAATATTTTGGGTTTTAAGCTCATTCCCCTAGACAGGCAAGCCATCTGATCCTTGGGTAAGCCCTTTGTCAATGGGTCTGCTATATTATCCTTTGACTTAATATAATCAATGGATATTATACCCGTGGTGATCAGCTGCCTAACGGTCTTATGCCTCCGTCGAATATGACGAGACTTGCCGTTGTACATAGCATTTCGTGCCCTTTCTAGAGCCGACTGACTGTCGTAGTGGATCATTACCGAAGGTACGGGTTTGTTCCAATACGGAACATCCTCTAAGAAGTCATGAAGCCACTCAGCTTCTTCTCCTGCTTTATCTAAAGCGATAAACTCCGATTCCATTGTGGATCGGGCGATGCAAGTTTGCTTAGAGGATTTCCAAGACACATCACCACCACCAATTGTAAATACATACCCACTGGTGGACTTGGTGTTCTCTATATCAGATATCCAGTTTGCATCACTGTACCCCTCTAGTATAGATGGATATCTCGAATAGTATAACCCGAAAGTTAACGTGTATTTCAAGTATTGTAATACCCGATTCAACGCCTTCCAGTGATTATCACTCGGATTACGGGTGAACCTAGCCAACTTATTGACTGCGTAAGCAATATCAGGTCGGGTGCAGTTTGTTATATACATCAAACTACCGATCACCTGTGCTTATCGCTCCTGGTATACAGGTGCACTAAGATTTTTATCAAGCTTTTGATTTGTATCCATTGGTGACGTTATCGGTGAACTGTCTAACATCTCGAACTTTCTCAAAACATCCTCGATGTAGTGAGACTGAGATAAGACTAGTCCGTCAGACGTCTTAGAGATTTTAATCCCTAGGATGACATCTGCGATACTCATATCCTTCATGTCGAAGCATTGTTTCAACATGTTCTTAGTCTCTAGGATTACCCTAGGACTGCTTCCTGTGATCAACATGTCGTCTACATACAGACATATCATAACAAATGAGTTAGAGTTACCTTTCGTGTAAACACATTTATGACACTCATTAATAACGAACCCCTTCGATAGTAGAGTACAATCAAATTTTTCGTGCCATTGCTTCGGGGCTTATTTCAGCCCGTACAGAGATTTGACAAGCCGACAGACTTTCTTCTCTTGCCCTTGAACCACATACCCCCCGGGTTGGTCCATATAAATTTCTTCTTCCAAATCACCGTTTAGGAAGGTTGTCTTGACATCCATCTGGTGTATCTCAAGGTCACGCAAAGCTGTGATCGCAATGAATACTCGTATGGATGTCATCCGGGATACCGGGGAGTATGTGTCAAAGTAGTCAAAGCCTTCTGTCTGCCGATAGCCCTTGACTACCAACCTAGCCTTGTACTTGTCTATAGACCCATCTTCTTTGTATTTCTGTTTGAGTATCTATTTATAACCCAACGGTTTATTTTCCGGAGGAAGATCAACCAACTCCCAAGTATGATTATGCAGAATGGAGCCTATTTCACTCTCAATAGCTTCTTTCCAGAGCGGTGCTTCTGGAGTTGACAACGCCTTAGCAATTGTCCTTGGTTCATCATTAACCATATAAGCTACAAAGTCAGGACCGAAGGATTTATCCTTCCTGGCCCTTTTACTTCGCCTTAGATCCATCTCTGGAGTCTCCAAGTTTTGAGAATCTGGAACACTAGATTCCGGATGTTCAGCCACCTCGAGATCCGCTAGATCTGGATCATCTATGTTACACCTCGTAAGATTAAGACGATAATTAAGAACGTCATTAAGGAAGTAAGATTCAGATATTGAATATAAGGAACGCTTACATATGTTAATACGAGAAATTAGTGTATAAACGGATGTTATCCCAGAATAATTTTTCTTTAGTGGTATACACGTGACGACGAGAATTAATCATAGTAGTTGAATTTATTCCAGTGGAGTTATGGAATAGTATTGTATTATAAAATTATGACATTGAGGATACGAGGCTTATGGAATTCTCGGAAATTAAAAGAGGTGGGTTTAAGATTTATTAATTGAAAAACTTGGGGGCCAAAGTGTAAAAAGAAAAAATTATATATTTTTTATATACCTACACTCACCTCTTCATCTTCATTCTAAACTTAACCAAAAACCTCACCTCTCTTCTCCAAACCCACCCACCCTTGCTGGCCGAAAATCACCCCCAACCCCATACCCAATTTAAGATTTTTATCTTCTCTTCCTAGACTACATTTTTCACCAAAAATTAGAAGCAAAACAACACCAAAAACAGTGGCAAAAACAACCACTGCTGGCCAAAACTGTAGCCCAGAAATTTTGAATTTTTGGGATGAAATTATGGAAGAAAAACGTGTAGGGATGATGGATTAACATTGTAGAACACTTGCATGTCAATTGGAGTTGAAGAAGTGAACAAAAAAGGAAAAGAAATATGAAAACAGTGGGAATTTTCGGACAAACAGTGGGCAGAAAATTGCGAACTGTTTTGGGACGAATTTGAGGTATAAAATTCTTCTTTCTATGATATAATTGGAATGCATGTTGTTAGAATTAAGGTAATGAATTTGTGTTAAGGAGAAATTGGAATTTAAGCGTTGCATGTGACAATTTTAGGCTAGTTGCCAATTTGAGACAGATTTTGGTGTTATTGGATTCGTTGGTTATTGTTGTTATTATTGTCACTAATTGCATGATGAAATTGAAAGGAAACATTGATATTTAGTTGGAATTAGTTATATGGAAGTATTGAAATACGAAATTGGATTTTAGGAGTTAAGATAAGAGTTATGGAATTATGACATGTTGTGGCCAAGAACTTGCATGAAATTGTTGGACATGTTGTGATGTATATGGACTGTTTTAGGGACTATTTTGTGGTGTTATAATGCTGAAAATTTAGTTATCATTATGCATGTTTAAGTGTGGCAATTGCTAAGGTAAGTCCTAAAGGAATAAGGGTGTAGAAAGGCGCAGAAAGGCTCCACATTCTACTCTCGTTGTTGTTGGAACATGGACTGTTTTGTGGGCTATTTTTAATGTGGATTAAGAGGCTAAATTTACATGAGAAGTGGGTGTGTAAATTTCCTTTATTGTTGTTTTGGTTGTGCCCTTAATTGGTGCTTGGTTATTGATGTTATTAGTCTCGTTTGGAAGTTGTGGAAATATGTATAAACAGGGGAAGTGCTGCCCGAATTTTTATAGAATAAGAAGTCGTTATTCGATATAAAGTATGCTAGTAATCATAGAATTGACGAACGTATTACCATTATTATAGGTTGAAGTTCTATAACGAGGCATATTCTAATATTGGGGGGATTAGTTCGTCTAAAAGGTATGTCAAACCCTTACTTTTTTCTTTTGGCATGATTTAATGAAAGTACGGCGGACGTACTTAATTCTTATACAGTTTAATTTCTAAAGAGGATTGTTATGAGAAGTGCCTATGATTTTTCAGCAAAGAGTTTATTATGACATTATTATAATGATTTTATTGAGAGTCAAATGATATTTTTTACTTGCATATGGTTACTCATGATATCTACTCGTGCTAAGTGTTACTACTTCACCTCACCGAATCCCGGGCCGGGTTATGTTCGTGCACAGCCTTGCATTACTTCACCGAGACCCTCACTAGAGGGCCGGGTTACGTAGGATGGATCCATAGATGAGATATGACTTTACCGAGTTCCAGCATGGGCCGGGTTACGATATGACTTTATCGAGTTCCAGCATGGGCCGAGTTATGATATGATTCCACCGAGTTTCGCGCTAGTGGGCTGGGTTACGTTACAGATATATATATATGTATATGGACAGGCACTCATGTTTTCTTGACTTGACTCTCATTTTTATAAGGCAACTGACTTTTATTGTTTATGACACAGTTGGATTTGGATCCTAATTTTTTTATACTGATCTCCTATTTTCTGTTGGCTACTTATGATCTCTTTTACAGCTTCATGTTTTACATACTCAATACATTATTTCGTACTGATCCCCTTTCCTCGGGGGGCTGCGTTTCATGCCCGCAGGTACAGGTTTTCAGTTTGGTGAACCTCAGGCCTAGGTTCCTACTCAGTAGGTTGGGAAGCTCCTTTGATTCAGAGCTTTGTCATTTTGGGTACAGAACCCTATTATTTTGACTTTTGTATATTTAGGGGCACGACGGGGCCCTGTCCCGTCATATGTCGTTATCCTTCTTGTAGAGGTCTGTAGACAGTTGTGGGTTGCACTGGTGTAAGGGTCAGAAATCTATTTCGATCAGCCATATTATTGTACTCTATGTTGGGGTGTTCCCGTGTATATGTTATATTATCTGTTGGCAGCCTTGTCGGCTTGCCTGTTGTATTGTGTTGGCTAGTTGTGACTCCTCAGGAGGCAGGTACATTCGGGGGTAAAAGCAGCCTTGTCGGCTAGCCTACCCTGGCATATGTTGTTATTACAACGTTATGCTTTCGGATTTCAGACTCATTAAGTGTAGTTGGATTATGTGTGACAGGTTAGTGTAATGACGTCATTAGGGTGGTTAGTCGCGACCCGTGTCGGGTTGTGACAAAAGTGGTATCAGAGCAGTTAGTCCTCGGGATGTCTACAGACCGTGTCTAGTAGAGTCTTGCGTATGGGTATGTTGTGCACCGTACTTATACGCAGGAGGCTGCAGGGCATTTAGGATTAGTTTATATTCTTTCATCTCTTAGATCGTGCAATAGCGCTATGTTCTTAGGATAATCCATTTCTGGCGACTTACTATGTTTACAGCTATACCTCCGAAGAAGGCGATAGCAGCCCAGAAGGACAAGCCTACAGCGGGAGATACTAGTCGGATTCAGAGAGTTACCACATCCCGTACTCGGTCTATGCCAGAGACTATGCCCCAATCGACGAGCTCTGCTTCATCGCCACCACCAGAGGTTCCAGTTCAGGGGGCAACATCACCAGTATCCGAGGCCCCAGCACCTGAGCCTCCAGTTCTTCAGTCAGGGGCAGAGGATAGGGCCGTGAGAGATGCAGTTCAGTTGCTGACTAGATTGGTGGCAAGGCAGAACCGCAGACAGGGACCAGGAGTCGACCCTATGTCTGACAGTTTGAGGGTTCGTGATTTCTTGAGTTGTAACCCTCCAGAGTTTTTCGGGTCTCAGCCCGAGGATGACCCGCAGGAGTTTATCCGACAGATGCAGCGTACCTTGAGGGTAATCAGGGCTTCGGAGACTGAGTCGGTGGAGTTGGCTTCGTATAGGATACGGGATATAGCTACAAATTGGTATGAGTCTTGGGAGTTGTCCAGGGGAGAGGATGTTCCTCCAGCTACATGGGATGAGTTTACAGAGGCCTTCCTTGGTCACTTCTTGCCTCTAGAGATGAGGAGAGCTAGAGTGGACAGATTCTTACAGTTGAGGCAGAGTGGCAGGACCATTCGTGAGTATAGCCTCGAGTTTGATTCATTGGCCAGATACACACCCACTATTGTAGCAGATATGGCAGACATGGTGCATCGCTTTGTGATGGGGCTGGACCATTACCTGATCGATGGTTGTATGGCGGTGGCTCTTCAGTCGGATATGGATATTGCTCGTATCCAGGCATACGCACAAGGGGTTGAGGACCGACATAGAGGGCGACAGCCAGACAGAGGTCATGACAGGGACCAGCATAAGAGGGCTAGGTCGGCAGCTTATTTCGATGAGTCTCGAGGCAGACAGTTCCAGCAGCAGGTCAGATATTCATCTCAGCCAGCACAGAGTGCTCCTCTGCAGTCTATGGGTAGGAGGTTCGACCGCTCCGGGTATTCAGGAGCCGAACAGAGCTCCATGGCTTCGGGTTCTCAGAGGAACAAAGGCTCTAGTCAGTTGAGGTCATCTTATCCTCGGTGCTCTCAGTGTGGTAAGCTTCATATTGGGGAATGTCATTCAACCATATGTGTTTGCTTCTCTTGCGGCCGTCAGGGCCATATGATGAGAGAGTGTCCCAATATGGGTGGTTCAGGTGGGATGGCTCGGCCTACGGGGTCGGGTGCTGGTTCGTCGTCATCTATGGCGATGTGCCCCACCGGGCGGGGTATTCAGACGCCAGCAGGCCGTGGTAGAGGTCGTGGCAGAGTTTCTAGTTCCGGCGGTCCTTCGAACCGCATATATGCTTTGGCCAGTAGACGTGATCAGGAGGCGTCACCAGATGTTGTTACAGGTATACTATCGGTCTTTTTCTGTGATGTATATGATTTGATAGATCCAGGTTCCACCTTGTCCTAGATATCCCCTCTTGTTGCTAATAGAATAGGGATAGAATCTGAGCCGATAAAACCATTTGAGGTAGCTACACCGGTAGGAGATTCGGTTATAGTTGAGCGTGTGTATAAAAATTATTCGGTGGTGATATATAGCCGTCATACCTTAGCAGATTTGATAGAGCTGGATATGACCGACTTTGATGTCATTATGGGTATGGATTGGTTGGCTTCTTGTTTTGCCAACGTTAATTGTAGGGAGAAGTTGGTTCGAGACCCTCACTAGAGGGCCGGGTTACGTAGGATGCATCCATAGATGAGAAATGACTTTACCGAGTTCCTGCATGGGCCGAGTTACGATATGACTTTACCGAGTCCCAGCATGAGCCGGGTTATGATATGATTCCACCGAGTCCCGCACTAGTGGGCCGGGTTACGTTACAGATATATATATATATATGTATATGGACAGGCACTCATGTTTTCTTGACTTGACTCTCATTTTTATAAGGCAACTGACTTTTATTGTTTATGGCACAATTGGATTTGGATCCTGATTTTTTTATACTGATCTCCTATTTTCTGTTGGCTACTTATGATCTCTTTTACAGCTTCATGTTTTACATACTCAGTACATTATTTCGTACTGACCCCCTTTCCTCGAAGTGCGTTTCATGCCCGCAGTACTGAGTTTTCGATTTGGTGAACCTCAGGCCTAGGTTCCTACTCAGCAGGTTGGGAAGCTCCTTTGATTCAGAGCTTTGTCATTTTGGGTACAGAACCCTATTATTTTGACTTTTGTATATTTAGGGGCACGACGGGGCCCTGTCCCGTCATATGTCGTTATCCTTCTTGTAGAGGTCTGTAGAAAGTTGTGGGTTGCACTGGTGTAAGGGTCAGAAATCTATTTCGGTCAGCCATATTATTGTACTTTATGTTGGGGTGTTCCCGTGTATATGTTATATTATCTGTTGGCAGCCTTGTCGGCTTGTCTGTTGTATTGTGTTGGCTAGTTGTGACTCCTCAGGAGGCACGTACATTCGGGGGTAAAGGAAGCCTTGTCGTCTTGCCTACCCTGGCATATGTTGTTATTGCAGCGCTATGCTGCCGGATTTTTGACTCATTAAGTGTTAGTTGGATTATGTGTGACAGGTTAGTGTAATGACGTCATTAGGGAAGTTAGTCGCGGCCCATCGGGTCGGGCCATGACAATCTAGATCTGGATCATCTAGATCCGGGCTGTCGACGACTCCCGGTTCTTGAGAGCTTTGTGCATAACTTCGTTTGTGAGAGGTTATGTCTTTTTCCTTTTTAGGAAAGGTACCTTCAAAGAATAGAGCATTCCTTGATTCCATGATTGTACCCTGGTGGATATCTGGAATATCTGACTTATGCACTAAGAAGCTATAAGCACTACTGTTATTTCCATATCCAATGAATATGCAATCTACAGTCTTAGGCTCAATCTTAACCTGCTTTGGCTTGGGTACTTCAACCTTTGCCAAACAACCCCACACCTTAAAATATTTGTAGGTGGGTTTCTTTTCCTTCCATGATTCATATGGAGTTTTGTCCTTACCCTTATGTGGGACTCTGTTAAGAATCGTATTAGCGGTAAGGACGGCTTCTCCCCACATGTTTTGGGGAAGACCGGAATTGATAAGTAAGGCATTCATCATTTCCTTTAATGTGCGATACTTACGTTCCGCTACACCGTTTGATTGAGGTGTGTATGGAGCCGTCGTTTGATAAACAATACCTTCTTGGGCACATTATTCATCAAATGGCGCTACATATTCTCCCCCTCTATCGCTACGAATGGATTTAATCCGTAGGCTTAGTTATTTTTCAACTTCTGCTTTGTAACGTCGGAACGCTTCAAAGGCTTCATCCTTACTTTTCAACAAGTAAAGGTAACAATACCTTGTGCTATCATCAATGAATGTCACAAAATACGTGTTCCCCCCTCTAGTTTGTGCGAACTTCAAATCACATATATTTGTGTGAATAAGTTCTAGAGGAGCGGTATTCCTTTCGACGGATCAAAAAGGAAGCTTGGTGAGTTTTGCCTCTATGCACACCTCACACTTATGTTGAGGGTTTACGTCGATAGACGGCAACAACTCTATCTTTACCAGCCTTTGGATAGACTTGTAGTTAACGTGTCCTAAGCTATGATGTCATAAATTAGAAGACTCAAGCAAATAAGAAGAAGGTTCAACTTTATTACTTGGACGCATTATAGACATGTCATTCACTTTGAAGAGGCCTTCACAGGCGAAGCCTCTCCCCACAAATGTGTCATTCTTAGTGAGTACAAACTTATTGGATTCAAAAACTAGCCTAAAACTAGCATTAACCAATAAAGGTCCAGAAATTAAATTTCTTCTAATCTCTGGGACGTGCATCACTTCCTTCAGAGTGAGTTCCTTGCCGAAAGTCATCTTTAAGACCACCTTTCCTAACCCTAGCACGTCAGAGGCAGCGTTGTTGCCCATGAACAGCTTCTTGTCGGTGACAGGTGTGTACGTGGAGAAGGCATTTTTGTTGGAATAGATGTGTCTGGTAGCACCTGTGTCCATCCACCACTATATCGGATTCTCAATCAAGTTGGCTTCTAGCACCACTGCAGAGAATTCCTCTATCATGTCATCCAGGAGCATGTCCTTGACGACGTTAGCATGCGCATTGCCTTTAGACTTGGCTTTCTGTTGTTGCTCAGTCTTGAGCTTACAACATTCCTTGATCCTATGACCAGGTTTCCCACATTGGTGACAGTTACCTCTGAACATCTCCGCTGCGTGGGTCTTGCCGTCTTTCTGGAACTTCCGCTTCTTGCTTGAGTTCCCTTTGGCCTCAGCCAGATTCGCCTTCGCCTCAGCAGGTTATCTACCCCTTGGCAAGGTCTTCTTATTATCTTCCTGGATTTGGAGTTTGATAATAAGCTCTTCAAATGTCATCTCATTTGTCTTGAGTTTTAAGTAACTCATAAACTCATTCCACAAAGGAGGTAACTTTTCAATCAGCGATGCAACCAAAAACTACTCGTTTGGTTTCATTCCTTCCAAATTCAGGTGATGTAAAATCATTTGGAATTCCTGGAATTTGGACATCACTGTCTTACTATCCACCATATGGAATTTTAGAAATTTTCCAACGATGAACTTCTTAGTACCCGCATCTTGTGCGTTGTACTTCTTTTGCAGTTTTTCCCACAACTCTTTAGCAGTGCCAACGGTGCAATAGACCGTGTAGAGAGGGTCTGCCAAGCAGTTCAGTATGTAATTCTTACATATGAAATTGCTATGATTCCATGCATCAAGAACCATCTTCATGCCATTAATGCCATGGATACCAAGGCCCCCTTCACCTGTTTTATTAGGCGAACAGTCCATTTCATCTCCAGTTTGTGGAGGATCTTCCGTTAAGAACCGGGCCATGTCCATAACTGTTAAGTAGAACATCATCTTTTGCTGCCATCTCTTAAATTCTGATCCCATGAATTTTTCAGGGCGATCATGGTGGTGTGAGGCAGAAGGTGGAGCACCAGCAGTCGGGAAGGCAGCGGAGTTGTTGCCTTGAACAGTAGCGGCAGTAGCGGGGAAGGCAACAGAGTTGCTTCCTTGGCCAGTAGCGGCAGTAGCGGGGAAGGCAGCAGAGTTGCTTCCTTGGCCAGTAGCAGCAGTAGCGGGGAAGGCAGCAACGTTGCCTCGAGAGGCAGCAGCAGTAGCAACAGCATCGGTCATATTTCCAGCCATGTTGCAATAGTTACAGTAAGCAAATATTGTCTTAAATTTGTTGGATACAAAGGTGCAGGAAACGGAAATTACAAGTAACTGTTAAGTAATAGAAAACTGAAATTACAATTATGTTGAACAAGAAAACTGGAATTGTTTTGTGTATGCTGAGTCGAGTGTTGCACTGTCTTTAAGACAATATTGCCCCGTATGTATCCTTTATATGTCCTGGACAATTGTCTCCCAAGATAAAACAACAATGGAACAATTGAGCAAAGGAAACTCAAGTGCTATCGTGAAGAATTTTGAGTAATGAAATGATGCTCGGAAGATTGTAGGAAGATGAATTTCGTTTCTGTTTTTCTATTTTGTGAGTAGCTCAACAATGGTGCAAGGGATTCTTTATATAATTGAAGGAGGGGCTGTTGAACTGACTCCAGAAGTGCCATTACTGGCCAAGTAATGGCCATTATGGAGGTAGTTCACCAAAATAAATGGTGAAGATGAGCAACGGATTGACCATTTAGGAGGAGTAATTCAGCCAAAATAAATGTCCGAATTAAGTGTTGTGGCGTTTCTAATCTTTCTGCCCAATTCTGACTTTCTGGAAACTTCAGGGACCAAACCGTACATCTTGAAACTTCAGGGACCAAACTATACATATGAAAGAATTCTGGTCCAAACTGTACATATGAAAATTTAGGGATCAAACTGTACATCTGGCAAAGTTCTCTGATCCAAAAAGATAATATCAGAAGAAGCACAGCCCACAGCGCGAGAACTCGGAACCTGGACTGGGCGGCGGCGGCGCGCGTGTGGGCTTTCCTCGAACCGAAGCACATCTAGGTCCTCCCTCCTTTAAACACATGGGATACCCCTTGGGGTCCCAAACGCCATGCCAACTTTGAGTCTTATAAACAAAACAATTCTTTCTTCCTCTACTGATGAGGGAGAATTGATCTCATACCACACTTTTCCATGCTTCAAACACCTCACTTCGTGGACCAATATCTCTTTCATTTCTCAACGAAATTTGACGATTCTTGGCCCTACGGTATCTACGTACTTAGTAGATCATGCACGTGTGAAGAACCGGATTCTCCAACATGCGTAACACTAGTGTTTAAGCCGTTAAAGTTGGTCGGACGCAACTTTCGCCAAAGGCAAATTTCCAACAGTAACACATACCCTTTTCAAAAGCTTATTAGCCGAAAAGTCAGTCTGTTCTTCTTCGCTCCGCAGTCCGGACTCGTCAGCCCGCCTTCCATCATGAATCTCACACCCTGTCTTTACCGATTTATTTATATATATACAAAAGGTCACAAATGCAATGAAGTGATTATTTACTTGTCCAATATTTTCTCTATAATTTACCAAAAGTCAATATATCTAACCTAAAAAAGTCTAGTGTTCAGACACAGTCCAACTGAAATGCCACTAGGACTCTTCGTACTGTGAACGATTAGGTAATGAACTTCTCCTAGGCCTTAGGGGTGCGAGTAGTCAAAGTGTATAACGTTAGATAATTCTATTCCTTTATAATTCAACGTCAAAATTACTAAATTTCACCTAAACACGTAGTATTTTTTATAGTAATTAAAAACAGCTAAAGCTTGCTCAGAAATATGATGGATTATAATATGCACGCGCACACATAAAAATATAGTCTAATTTTTATGTACTCTAAATAGTGAGTAATTTGTGATCTCATACGATTGAGTCGAATGCAAAAAGACTTTTATGATGCATGCACATGATTATGATAAGTCGTTAATTTTATGTCAAGTTAGGTAGTTCTTATATCAAGTCGAATACATTCAAAAGACAATTACAAGTACTCAAATTGAGAAATACATACATATAAAAAATTAGTTTTGTTGAAAATTTGCCTTTGGCGGGAGTTGCGTCCGACCAACTTTAACGGCTTAAACACTAGTGTTACGCATGTAGGAGAATCCGATTCTTCACACGTGCATGATCTACTAAGTACGTAGATAACTGTAGGGCCAAGGATCGCCAAATTTCGTTGAGAAATGAAAGATATATTGGTCCACGAAGTGAGGTGTTTGAAGCATGGAAAAGTGTGGTATGTGATCAATTCTCCCTCATCGGTGGAGGAAGAAAGAATTGTTTTGTTTATAAGACTCAAAGTTGGCTTGGGGTTTGGGACCCCAAGGGGTATCCCATGTGTTTAAAGGAGGGAGGACGTAGATGTGCTTCGGTTCGAGGAAAGCCCACACGTGCGCCACCGCCCGTCCGGTCCGGTCGGGTTCCTGGTTCTCGGTTCTCGGTTCTCGGGTCGCGGGTAATGTCACCAATAGATACAAATCAAAAGCTTGATAAAAATCTTGGTGCACCTGTATACCATGAGCGATATGCACAAGTGATCAGTAGTTTGATGTATATAACAAACTGCACCCGACCTGATATTGCTTATGCAGTCAATAAGTTGGCTAGGTTCACCCGTAATCCGAGTGATAATCACTGAAAGGCGTTGAATCGGGTATTACAATACCTGAAATACACGTTAACTTTCGGGTTACACTATTTGAGATATCCAGCTGTACTAGAGGGGTACAGTGATGCAAACTGGATATCTGATATAGAGAACACCAAGTCCACCAGTGGGTATGTATTTACAATTGGTGGTGGGGCTGTGTCTTGGAAATCCTCTAAGCAAACTTGCATCGCCCGATCCACAATGGAATCGGAGTTTATCGCTTTAGACAAAGCAGGAGAAGAAGCTGAGTGGCTTCATGACTTCTTAGAGGATGTTCCGTGTTGGAACAAACCCGTACCTTCGGTAATGATCCACTGCGACAGTCAGTCGGCTCTAGGAAGGGCACAGAATGCTATGTACAACGGCAAGTCTCGTCATATTCGACGGAGGCATAAGACCATTAGACAACTGATCACCACGGATATAATATCCATTGATTACATTAAGTCAAAGGATAATATAGCAGACCCATTGACAAAGGGCTTACCCAAGGATCAGATGGCTTGCCTGTCTAGGGGAATGGGCTTAAAACCCAAAATATAAGGACCAATACAGTGGCAACCCAACCTTACTAACTGGAGATCCCAGTAATTTGGTTCAATGGGAAAACTAAGATGTAAGGTTCAGTTGATCGCTTCAGTGGAAGCATGAGCACTTCGGATAGTGATTTCTGTAAAGAAACACCAAATCCAAAGTCGTTCCCGCGATAGACGTTAAGTGATATCTGCAGTATGGGTAAAGGTTAAGTTTTCAAAACCTTTAATGATCCTCAACAGTTGAGGTTAGGTTTTGGGAAACTTTTAATGGTTCCTAACACTTGTGAAGTGGGGTATAGCAGGATACCTTGTAGGATACCTTGTAGGAGACCATCTATTTAAGTGCGAGGACGGGCCGCCTCAAATGAACGCACTTAAGAATCCAAGAAGTTGTCCATGGCCACAACGGACAAAATATTACGAAAAGAGAGTAAGGGAATTTGTTGTGTTGGTACTATTGACTTGGCTTACACTAAACACTGACGGTTCAAGACATCACGTTCACCGCACAGTAAGTAAGTCCGATGGTATTTAACTATGGAAGGTTCAAAGCTGAAGCTACCTCTCCTTATGCAACATCGGTCCGCTGAAATATTGCTGGAAATGAAAATGCACCATGTGAGTGCGCCAAAATATCTTTCAAGAGGGGATTGTTGGAAATTTGCCTTTGGCGGGAGTTGCGTCCGACCAACTTTAACGGCTTAAACACTAGTGTTACGCATGTTGGAGAATCCGGTTCTTCACACGTGCATGATCTACTAAGTACGTAGATAACCGTAGGGCCAAGGATCGTCAAATTTCGTTGAGAAATGAAAGAGATATTGGTCTACGAAGTTAGGTGTTTGAAGCATGGAAAAGTGTGGTATGGGATCAATTTTCCCTCATCGGTGGAGGAAGAAAGAATTGTTTTGTTTATAAAACTCAAAGTTGGTTTGGGGTTTGGGATCCCAAGGGGTATCCCATGTGTTTAAAGGAGGGATGACTTAAATGTGCTTCAGTTCGAGGAAAGCCCACACACGCGCTGCCGCCGCCCGCCCGTCCCGTCCGGGTCACGGACTGTGGGTTGTGGGCTGTGGTTCTTCTGATATTATCTTTTTGGACCAGAGAATTTTGCTATATGTATAGTTTAATCCCTGAAGTTTCATATGTACAGTTTGGACTAGAATTCTTTCATATGTACAGTTTGGTCCCTGAAGTTTTAAGATATACAGTTTGGTCCCTGAAGTTTCAAGAAAGTCAGAATTGGGCAGTGAGCAGAAACGTCCACCAGCACTCAATTCAGCCATTTATTTTGGCTGAATTACTCTTACTAAATGGCCAATCCGTTGAACATCTTCACCATTTATTTTGGAGGAATTACTTCCTCCATAATTGCCATTACTTGGCCAGTAATGGCACTTATGGAGGCAGTTCATCAGCCTCTTCAACTATTTAAGAACCCCTTTGTCACCATTGTTGAACTACACTATTGACTTAACGAAAATCAGTTCTTCCTACAACTTCCAGCATCATTTCATTACTCAAAATTCTTCACGGTAACACTTGAGTTTCCTTTGCTCAATTGTTCATTTGTTGTTTTATCTTGGGAGACAATTGTCCAGGACGTAGAAATGATACATACGGGGCAATATTGTCTTAAAGACAGAGTGCAAACACTCGACTCAGCATACACAAACAATGTCAGTTCATTCTTCAATTTCTGTGTAATTTTCAGTTTGTTGTTGAATTGTAATTTCAGTTCTTTTATTACTTAGCAGTTACTTATAATTTCCGTTTCCTGCACCTTTGTAACCAACAAGTTTTACACAAGATCTGAATTATTTTGACTTCCCAATCTGCAATTTAATAAAAACTTGTTGGATACGCGACTTTTTAAATAATTTGTCAATTGATTATAGCAATTAATTTCTCCATCACAAAATAGGCAAGTAGCTCGGTTTGATTGCTAGAATTTATTTCCACTAGGTCAGTGTTATTAGTAAATCTAAAATTAAAACGTGTATATAAACAAAAAAGTAGATGATAATTTTTCTTTCTCTTTCTTTTTTTCTCTTACATTATTTTGTGAACATTCAAATCGTTTGATTTATTAATACCAAAACGAAGAATTTTTCTTGGTTTGGTAGCTAAGTGACTTAATAAGCATACGCTTATTCATGTGGATCCCATATATCTCAAGTGGATTTTTTTTTTTTGCCTTTAAAAGGTTTTCATAATCTTAAGTCAAAACACTAGTTATGAATATATGTTATGTTAGGGCAGTTAAAGAAATAACAGTCAGAGAGTAGTTAAACCATTACCTTTGAATAACAGCTTGACTTAGAATTCAAACATTTTTGGAGCAATTACATGATAACACCACAAGTACTAAATATATATTGCTATAAAAATATATCAATGCTATTAAGTGTGAAGCAAGCTATCGTACCATGGAGCGTCGTGGGATGAATGAGATCCCTTCATCGGATGTCTCGAATTTGACCTTTAGGATGAAATTTAATTTCTGATAAGGAACGGTTCCCCTTAAATAAATAATATGCGTCACAAATCTAAATTAGTTGAGCCGATATATTACGGAGATAGCTATACCAAAAAGAAAACTCTCTAGCTTATACGATATGATCAAATATTAGCAACATTTTGACGTGTTTGTCTTGTCATTGCGTTTTGTTTTTATTATTGGTTCTCACCTCTTCTCCTTTTTTTTTTCCATTTCATTTTCAATTATATTTTATATTTTTCTTTTCAATTTTTTATTAAGGTATTTGCAAATTGACATTATTTTGAAATTAACAAATTAAACGAATTTGGAAGAGCCAAAAAGTTTTTGTTTTACGAAGGACTTGTGAAAGCAATTGCAAGGAATCTTTTGTAGAAGATTGAGATTCTCCACCTAAAACTAGGAATCTTAGGTATCCAAATAGATATTGTATTTGAAAAAAGTTTAAAATGTTATGTAAAGAAGTTAACAGCTCCTGTCAGTTCCAACTAATAATACTAGATTCCGAATCATTTCAAGTGGTGGGACTAAATATTCCTCCGCCCCTTAATAGAGGTCTCGAGTTTTAACATTAGAAATTAAAAAAAATCTGGTAGAGATATCCCAAATCTCCATTAAAAGAGGATTTCTTTCACCTTTTTCAACAACAGCCTCCTACCAAGCAATCAAAAGAACTTATTTTTATCTAAAGAATTCGGGAAAAAGGGTTAATGGATGTGTTGTTTCATTTGGACTGATTAATCACGTAATAAATAGATATGAAAAAGTGTTTTTTTTTCATTTTTACTAATTATTCTCCAAGTGCCATTTCCACTATTTTTTTTAAATACTAGTGTGGAAACATGGAGAACACTAGAGATACTGTATTGCCTAATTTAGGCTTAGATCTAGAATTTATGTCATGTTTCTTTATATATATTAAGTATAAGTCCTAAACGATTGATTCTCTTCTTTTTTTCTGGAGGTAAAAAAGGAAAGTAATATAGTAATAATAACTAGTTAAGACTATTAGAGACTCATCAACGTTCACTAATTAGAGCATACTTATTTTTGTTGCGGGCTAAAATATTACAAGTACTAGCCGAAATAGCCAAATGATTTAATTCTCATGACTACTGTTAATTCAAAGAAAAAAGAAAAATAAAGAGGGAATCTACGTACAAAATTAAACTTATACTAAAAGATTCAAATGAAGATGGAATCATATAATGCGTGCATCTCGTAAAATTAAATTATTGTAACCTATATATATATATATATATATATATATATATATATATATATATATATATATATATATATATATATATATATATATATATATAACTTAAATATCAATCCCTATAGATGAGTAATTTTCTTTAGACAAAATTTCTTCAAAATAGACAAAAAGTCACATTAGAATTTAATCTCACTTTGTCCTATTCTATATATTTGACAGTTCAATTCTAACAAACTATTGAGGAAATTAACGACTAAACGATTCAAAATAAGAGTCAAATATTTGGAAACAATACTTTCAAGTTTCAACTGTATCTTTGAATTTGTACTTCTTGCTGTAATATTCTAGCATCTATAATTCTTAGTTGGAAGTTATGATTAGGTTATCTAATTTCTTTATGAATCAAAAAAAGTAATCTAAGAATTAATTTAGATGATAATTACTGTTGTCCATGATTACTCAAAAATCAAGAAAATATTTCAAGACAACAAATAGTCCTAAAGTGGAAAAAAATTGATCTATAAATTATTTTTGCCACGGAAGTATTACTCTATTCAGGTTTTGGTACTCACCATTTTGCTAACGGGGATCAAAATTGAAAGGAAAAGGTCTAGATTTGCCTATGTACTATTCGAAATTGCTTAATTTGACCCTAGCTCTGTTACACTTAGTCAATTTATACTCTTATTGTTATTAAATTATCTCGTATTTGTCCTTGTCATTAACAAAGATCCGACATAAAATTATGGCAACTCCACGTGCCCCAAATTCTTTAACAAATATGGTTTATATCTACCCTTCTATTTTTTACTATGATTTAAAATTTCCGTCTAAGTTAAAGCTAGCTAGCTCAGTTAGGGGTAAGGGGGGAAAAACAAGACTTTTTTTTCTAATGGGAGGAGTAATACTAGACCAAGAGTTTACTGAAGAATAAAGTTGCTCAATTTTAAATAATACAGAAGCCAATTCGATGCTTTTTCCAAATTTAAATAAATTACAGTAATAACGTTAGCATTGTTGTTACTTCGTAAAATATTTAAGGGCCCAGGCCCGTGTTTGGATCAGTTTACAGACATAGGATTACAAAAATGTAGAAAAGACTCAAAAATAAATTTAAACCTTTTTATTAAGGAATTATGATATAAGAAATGCTATATTCTCACTAACCATATTGCATCACATGTGAAGTAGATGCATACTTCATCTTTGATGCTGATGCACCCTAGTTTTTGTCTAATTCTTTGGTCCAAATTTTATTTATTTATTTATTTTTATCTTTTAGTTTTTGGTTGGGAATTGAAAGGGTAGGGAAGTTGTCATCTCTACCCCCAACTTGAGATTTGATTATGTAAATTAAGTTATAAAAGTTTATGTAATTTGACTTTTATTTCATGTATATAGTTAGCCCATGTATCAACTTTAAACTATCATTTGACATTAAGAAAAATAATTTATTAACTTTACGTCTTTATCAGTTAGGTAAAATATTTTAATCCATCCAAGGAAATGTTATAGTCTTTTTGTGAAAGCTTTTTCAAGGGCAATACCATGGTACTTTTAATTGGATGCCTTAAGTTCGAGTCATGGAAATAGTCACCTTTGATAGGAAACATTTTGCCCCTCAACATGGGATTTTCTGACGCGAAGCCAAATTAGTCGAGCCTAAAACGAGTACCATTACTGGTGTGGGAAACAAAAAAGAACACGATTAATAAAAGGAATTTTTAAACTGTATAGTCGCCTATCAAAATAATAGCCGTAAGATATTTTTATATATATATATATATATTAATGATAATATACATAGCTATTACATAATTAGTGTAATCTCTTATACATATTTGATTAGGGGATGTAATTATTTTTCACCAAGCGGCAAAATGTGTTAAAGCCTTTAATAAATAGCAGAACGTGTAAATTAAAAGGGATTAATGGATTTATTTTCAGATAATTTTACTGTCACTAATGATGTCATACTTGTTTCAAAATAATACAGTTGATTTGTTTCATATTTATTACTGTATCTTGATATGGTAGTAAGCTAGTCGATTCGCCGTAGGTAATTACGTAAAATAGAAAAAAGGAAATAGACTAATTACTAATTCACAAAGTACAAATTTTGACCATCAACATTGAACTATTTATAAGTCATATGTATTTAGTAGAAAAACAAGAAAAACCCTTCTCATGATTGAGATTTATTTACTATTTAATCAGAAATTTAAATATTAAACTAATCTTATAACATGCACTATACCAAACTATTGTTACATGAGAACTGTTCCAATACAATACTACACATGGAAAAAAATATTTACTACGCATGGGCTATAAATTAAACCAATAATTTATAGTTATGATACCTAATAACATGTAACTATCAATGCTGGAAGAACACGTGTCACCTTTATATATATATATATATATATATATATATATATATATATATATATATATATATATAAAATCAATACAAACATAAATAATAAAATATAATTATGATACTGACAATAATAATAAAAGTTTAGAAGTAGAAATAATAAAAAGAATCACAAAAATAATGTAATAGTAAGTTGAAGCGATTAAGGATGTTGTTAAATTGGTCAATTGAGTCGTAATGAAGATCATAGGTGTTGAGTTGTGGAGCTTAATTCATCGCCGACACTATGAAGACCTTACGTAGAGCGTGGAACGTTGATCGACATGTAAGGGTATTTAGTAGAGGATATTTTTGAAACTTCGGACTTGTATTATGTTCGCCCTAGTTTTCGCTATATATAGACTAGGGGCGCCGTTTTCTTTCTAGGTCGAGCAAGAGAAAAAGGTGAGCGAAAGAGAATTGTAAACTCGAACTCCCAAATAGTGAAATTTGTAGCGGCAAAGTGGACCTAGCTCTCGCATTGAGAGTGAACCACTATAAATCTGTGTTATTTGTTCTTCGCTTATTTACTGTTTTCTTATTAGGTCGGATTTGAGACTAAAATCCTAACCATAGGTAGCAAGTATTTAAATTTCAATAGAGACAAATATATATCTTTTTATTTGTCTAAATTTAAGTAGGTTAATCGATATGAGCACAAGTTAACGATGACATTACGGTTGCATTAAAAAGTATTAGTATTATCAAGTGCTCATTATTTGTTGCATGCGTCCACTAAATTTTATGAAACAAGATAATATAACCACAAAGAAAAAAAGGGATTTGCGCTCTATGGTTTATAAGAAAGTTATTACACTATATATCAGATCATCCAAAGAATAAATAATTGAAAGATTTTGTGAAATTAGTAATAGAAAGATAAGGCAGGTAATATATTACAACAAATAAACTTACATCGATATTATAAAAAAAAATTACACTATCAGTAACACGAACAAGAATATAATTCTATCATTTTTCTTATGCATTGTGGACGCAAATTATTCTTAAACTAATGTTCCCCTCTTGTTGTTATTGCTAATTGATAATACCACTTGAATGAATTAGATATTGAATCAATAATTGCTCTTGTTCAATATGTGGAATCATAACAAATTAGCTAAAAAAAGGTTCTGAAAAATAAAAATGGACTTGTATGATCAGAATACAAACTTTCCATTCATTCATGTGAGAACAATTTATTCTGTTTTGTGCCATTAGAACAAAAGTGTTTATTTTTACAACAAAAAGTAGAAACAAATATTTGATATGGGGCTTTTGTGTTTTTCTCCCCATATACTTTTTGACTTTTTATTCTTCTTAATTGCATGTAACAACTAAAATTACTATTAACAAAAAATGACACGTGCCGGTCAATCAAGTAAAAAGAGAGAAACTTTTAATAAAACTGCGTATCGAATAATCTTTTTATCACAAGAGCTGCTCAAACTTCCAAGATTCATCAAATGTGACATTATTCATCATGTCACTATCATCATCAAGCAAGAAATCCAATGTGCTTCTGAAATCATTAATTTCCCAGCCAAATTCCATGTTATTATTTTCTATTGGCCATTCATCAAAGCTAGGCAAAAACTTTAAATCTTCAAGAATGTTGGATGATGATGATGATGTTGATGATGTTGAAGGAGTTGATTCTTGAGAATTTGGGACTAAAATCTCATGGGGTTCGATCAATGGAACTTCATCAGTACAAAAGACATTATTGTTGACTTCCACTATGGTTGACTCAACATTATTTGTGCAACTCATCCTCGTGGTATTATTATTGTTGTCGTCGTCGTCTTCTAGATTGACATCTGTAACAACTGATTGATCAATTGGACTACTTTCAATATGGATTTGTGGCATTAATATTTCTTGAATTTTTTCTTGTTTATATAATTGATTATTTTCTGGTTTTTCTAATATGTTCGATGGAATTTGGTCATTAGTAATAGTGGAGAGTGGCTTGTGAGTGATTGGATCAATCCCCATTTTCTTCAGCTTCTTCTTGATGTGTGTATTCCAATGGTTCTTGATCTCATTATCAGTTCTTCCGGGTAAATGAGAAGCAATTTTGGACCACCTGCAAATAATATTTACTCGATCAGATCACTGAGAAACATTGATTCATTATAACTCAGAATAAATCGTAAGTAACCTGTTATAAGAGGTTAAATTATACCGATCTTATAAAATATTTAACTGTCAATTCGTACGGAAAAAAGTAACTACAAAAATAAAATGATATATTTACCCTCCATACATCAAGAGAGTAATTTTTTTTAATATTAGTATCTTGTGAGGGGTCCATTTTCCCACTTGGGTAAACATAGTCTTAATTAGGTAAGGGAAAAATAATTATAATGGATAACAATGACACATTGAAAGGTACACGGTGAAGAATGGGTGCCTGAAATAGAGTTAAAGTTGTTGTCTACCACTTGAAAACATTATTTGAAGTCACTTCTTTCTTCTATTTTATTTTCTTGAAGTTTACCTTTTAATGAAATCCATATGAAAGTTATATTATGATCCACACAAAGAGCTCCAAATAGATATAGCACTTACTTAATAATTACTATGCATTTAACTCATATTACTTGAAATATTCAATGTCAAAAGTGAAAAGTATATGAGAAATAAAAAAACATGTTTTTTCAAAGATAATTAATCAATTTACCTATTGCCAAGTTGAGCATGAAGATCAATAACCATCTTTTCTTCATATTCTGATAAAAGTCCTCTCTTTAAATCTGGTCTTAAATAATTTGTCCATCTCAATCTACAACTCTTTCCACACCTCAAAAGACCTGCACCATAACCAAAATCAATTTCATCAACACCAACAAAAAAAGAAAAAAAACGCTATTACTATATACTATAATCAAGATATAGTAGTAAGTAATTCACTTGCTTTTAAGAAAATCAGACCAATTATAGGAATGAAACAATAATTGAGACAACCCCTTCTCATTTTTCCACATTAGCTCACTAAAGAACATTGCCCTTGATTTAAGGGTGTGTTTGGTACAATGAAAAATATTTTTCTCCATGCCAAAACACGCCTTGAGAGTCGGCGAAATCTGTTTTTTTTCTTTTATATATATATATATATATATATCATTGGAGCTAGACGCAACGATCAGTTCTGTTAGACGTGTTGCGTCTAGTCTGAATTTGTTAGTGTCTAATGCAGATTGACGAATTAAAGATGAAAAATGAGAGAGACCTGAGAGTTTAGGGATAGCTCTCCAACAACATTGGCCATTGTTGAGAATGAAGGTAATGAGCTTCTTGTCTTCCTCAACTGTCCATGGACCTTTCTTCAATCCAACTTTGTCACAACAAGGTTGTCTCCCCATATTTTGTTATCTTATTGAGAAAGGAACAAAATTAGAGCTTTGTTTGATGAAAGATAAGAAAGAGACCTGGGAAATTCTTTTGAGACAGATGAAGAGTGGCCTAACTCTATAGACCAGAACCAAAGGCCACCAGCTTATATATAATGCCTTCTATATCTTATATAGACTTTTAGTGTATAATAATTACCGATACAAATCATAACCAACCTTGTCCCACCCCATGGGTACCACACAACACTACTAGAGAAAACACGGCTTATCTATAAATTAAATATCCCCTCTAATGGATTTAACACATATACATACGACGGATTCTAGATTTTTAATATATATTTATTGATCAAAAGACGAATTCAGATTTTAAATGTGTTAGAAAATTATGAATTCAAAACTTAAATTGTATACTCTACTACTACTTTTTGTAAAAATAATAATTCATACGTATATTAAGATGGTAAACGACGGTTCAATTGAATCGACACTTGTCAACGAGGGCATTATTCATTGAAAGAATGTTTACGATATCGATCAGTACAATATAACATATAGTAAAAGGTAACTTATTTTATTTATATGACGATTACAAGTTGCTATCTTTTAAGCGATTTAATAGTCCGACTTCTCATATCGGACTTACTTTTATTTTAAAAAAATATTTTTTTCTCCAAAATTTATTGACCCTGCCCACACGTGTAATTCAGCCATGCAGCGCGTCCAAGCGCGTGGTATAGTCACCTTCAGAAAACGCCACCTCAACACACCTAGAGATGGCAGTATCCGTTTTATAGGATATGAATCTTCAAAATTTGGATCCGACGGATCCGAATCCGTTTCTGACGGATCGGATCTGGATCTTGTATTTGAGATCCGTATCCGGTCCAGATCCGACCCGTGGATCCATTTTTTATTAAATATATTCATAACCTAGAATGTAATTTTATAAGTATTTTCTTAAAATTGCTAAGCACATCCTTGCAAGTTTAATTCTCAAAATAAGTTTAATTTATCCCCGCGTTAACTCAAAAACCCAAAAATAAAGAGGTAACTTCGATAATAAAATCAATGTTATATTAGTGAATGACAAACATCTCTATAGACAAGTAGTTAAAATTATATTCACTTCATTTGTAAAGATTTCAAGCACATGTAAGTTCTGCATTGTGGAAATACTAGTCAGCATTTTCCACAACTATTGTCATTGTCTAACATTTTCAATTAATAGCTCACAATCGAAACGAGACAACGAACAAAATATCTCATATGAACATTTCAAAATTGAAACACAGTAAACTGTTAGCTAAGTAAAAATTGTTTATTAGTTAAAAAAAAATTCTTAGCAAGGCAAATTTTTTTACATGTGGATCCAGATCTGATCCGTGGACCCGGTGGATCCGATGGATCCGGATTTGGATATAATTTTTATGGACCCGATGGATCTGAATCCGGATCCGAATTCAGGTATGAAAAATGAATCTGGATCTGGATCTAATAGAATCCGGTCCAGATCCGATTTGTTGTCATCCCTAAACACACCCCTCTTTTTTCTCTTTGCTTGAATTTGAAGCAAAAAATATGGAGAAAATACTCAGTTCTTACACACCTCAGCAAGAATAGAAAAAAAATAACAAGTCCCCGGGTCATAGATGGGTGGTAAAGGAGGAGAACTTAAAATCCAGCTGGAGGCCTGCAGCATGGGTTCGAACCCTGGTGGGAGCAATTTGCTCTATCCTGGGGTAGGACCTTGTAGGTGATATCAGTTGCTCTGTTCTTAAACCGTGGTCATTCAGGCACCTCCGCGATTTACTGGTAGTAGTGCTGAGGAATCGGGACTACTATTTTCAGGAATAATCTGGCTTAAGCCGGGAAGCTAGATATAAAAAAAATAGAAAAAAACAAAATTTGCAAATTTGAGTAAAGTAATTTTCTTGAGTAAAGTGGTTAATTCAACAAAATGTACATCCATTTGACGTTATATGGGATGGTTATTTTATATATACTTGTTGAATGTTGATCCTTTTAAATTTACATCAATGCACATTTTTTAAGATGACTTGGATTGGGTTTTTGCGGCGTATAAGTTATATATACTGATAATGTAAATAATGTTTACATTATCGGATTCGTTCACTTTATTGACAAGAGAATTCAAGATTTAAAGTTTATGAAATCCTACAACTATCTCAAGTTAGTAATACAATAATAACTAGATTTAATAACAATAACATACCCAGCGTAATCTTATAAGTGAAGTCTAAAGTAAGGCTGGCCAGTGGGCCGAGTCAGCCCGGTCCCACCCCAACACCGCGCCAGTTCCGCCGCGACCCGTCCCCGACATTTAAAAAAAAATTACGGTACCGGAACTCGAATCGGGACGGGACATGGTCTCGTCCCGACCTGTTCCGGCCCGCTACAGTCCCGCCAGGCCCGACCCGGTCCGGGTCCCGCCCCGATCCCGCCCGAAACCCTCCCTTTGCACAAATACCGTTGCACCAACTGCCATTTTACATTTTGACAGTTGTGCAACGACCATTTTTGGCCTCCCATCTACCCTGTTAATATTTATTTTTAACCCATAAGTTATTATATTTACATTTTAACCCAATTTTCCAACTATAAATATCTAATTTTTCTTCATCTTTCTCACAAATCTTCCTACAATCTCTCAATCTATCTCTCTACAAGTTTACATTGTCTACTAAATATTGCATTTTATTTATTCATTTGGGAGTGAAATTGGCAACTAGCTTGAGGATCTTCCATCTAGCAAAGTTTTAATTTTCAACCTCTCGATTACACGTCGACGTTACGTCGGCGTTTTGTACATTTGTTCCTTCATTAAATTATTATTGTCTGTTTTATTTAGCGCACTTAATTTCATTTAGTCTAATTATTTATTAGTATAATTATAATGGAAGGATTTAAACATATGCTTACGGGTAAGGGTAAGTGTCAGGCTTCTTTAGTAGGGGCAACAAGGGCAAGGGTACTTCTTCTAGTCATCCTATTTCTAGACAGAATCCTATTCCTACACAAGATGATTTTGTTGATACTGAATATTTTCATACAATACCATTAGATTTAGACGAGGAGCTATTTTCTGGAACTCAAGAAGACTTTAATTTAGACGATGATCTAGATGATACACCCACTAATGTAGATGACAACACACCACTACCTCACCTTCAACTGAAATGCCTCCCTAGTATCAGACGAGGTCCAGCAAAACGACTATTAAAATTAGATGCATGAACATTTTTTATAGGGACGTAGAGAATCAAGTAGCTAGATGTAAAATTTGTAAAGATGTTTTAAAATTTAAAACTGGAAAAGGTCACGGTGGGACGGGGGTTTAATGAGACACGTAGCAAGGGCTCATCCATCTAGGTATGCCCAATACGAGGCTTCAAAACCGCGTACCCAAACGCCCGCTCCATCGGGACAAGGTTCACATACTGTCCTGGACCAAGTACATGGTCAAATTAACCCCACGACGGGGGGAATCGTAGGCCCTAATTACAATAAACATAGAGATAGGGAAGCAATAGCAAAATTAGTTGATGTGGAGGGTTTGCCTTTTTCATTTCCTTCATCTCCTGGTTTTATTCATTACATTAGAGAAATGTATAATCCTGCTTTTAACGGTTTTTCTAGATCAACTGTTAAGAGAGATGTATTTAAATTTGCACATGAATATCAACAGTATTTACGTTATTCATTATAGCATTTTAATGGCAAAGTGGCTATCACTTCTGATATAGGCCGTAGTACTAACGGCCATGATTATTTAACAGTAACCTATCATTGGATAGATTATAAATGGTCTATGCAAAAATGTATCTTAGCGTATAGATATATAGATGATAGGCATACTGATACTTTTATTGCAGAAAATATTTATCAAGTGTGCGATTATTACGGAATAACTGATAAAATTATGACTATTACATTAGATAACGCTTCTTCTAACAATTATGCTATTACAATTTTAAAAAATAGTTTAACTCCATCTTTTCCAGATCATTTTCATATAAAATGTGTGTGCCATATATATAACTTAGTTGTAAAGGATGGTCTATCACTTTTTGAAGACATCCTTAGTAAAATATAATTTGCTATAAACTTTATTTTTAAAAATAATAGAATACAACGAAAAAAAGAATATAAAAAAACTTGTCACAATTGTCAACTACCTTATAGAAAAATTCCAGAAGAAGTACCCACTAGGTGAAATTCTTTATACGAGCAACTACTTGTTGCTTATGACTATAGAAAATCTATAAATTAATTTTTTAACTCTCATAATCAAAATCTAGCTGATATGGTTGTAGATGGCGATTGGGGAAAAATTTCCGAACTTATTGTATTTCTAGAGAAATTTTTTCAAGCAACAAAAGAATTTTTCAGTATATAGTATCCTACTATTTCAACTATGTTGTTTTATATAGCTCTAATATTTTTACTGCTTAATGAATATATGGATAAACCAGCTTATAAGGCAGCTATTAAAAAATGTTTATCAAAATAAAAAATATTTTATTCCTATTCCCACTATTTATATTATTGGTGTTGTATTAAATCCGACTATTAAAATAGACGGTACTAAATCACTTATTGAAACTATTTATGATTGTATAGCAGTACTACCACCTCCAAGTCCCAAAAATTCAAATCACCCACCACCTATTGAACAAACTAAAGAAGAAGTGTTGTCTAGCGTAGAAGACGAATGCAAAAGAGTATATAGGTTTTACCAATAAGAAAGTGCTAGCAACCTACCGGCTTCCATACCATCTTCTTCTTCTTCAACACAACCTCACAAAAGACATGTTGTTTCTGCGGCTAGTATTGAAAGCCTCAGAAATAGAATGTGTGGTGGTAACACTACTAACCAAATTAGCGAGTTTGATCTTTTTGTTTTGCAGGGTTCTGTACCGTACCAAGCAGTTCTCAATGAAGAATGACGTGAAGACTTACTGAAATACTGGATGGGGAATGAGAAGACCTTTCCGACACTTTCAATGATGGCCCGAGATGTTTTGAACATTCAAGCGTCATCAACGGCGTCTGAAAGCGTTTTTTCTGCCGGCAGATATCAAATAGGAGAGCATAGACACTCATTAGCCTGAGACAGCTTGGATATTGCAGTATTATTCAGAGATTGGATACGAGCGGAGCGGAGAAGGTGCGATCAACCGTAGATCAACGAAGAAGAAGACGAAAACTACAACGACATCTTATCCGAAGGTGGTGGAAGCGATGTGGAGCAATTTGACCAACAAATACCAATTCCAACCGAAGAACCACAGGAAATTATCAAGAAACTAGAACGGTTTTTTTTCAAAATGTATTTTTTTAATTGCAATTTTACTATGTCATTTGCAACTTTTGAACAACACCATAAAGTTGCACTTTTGACAATTGTATTTGTATTACAAAAAAAATCATATGTCTATTAAATAATATAAGAGGCATGATGTTTTTATTACACTATCTTGTTCAATTATTGAGTTGTTTATATATATGTTATTTTTTAAATTAAGTGCAAAAAAGAAAAGAAAAAAAGGAAAATCCCGCCCCGACCCTCCCCAGCCCGATCCCGCCCCGCCCCTTTTCCGACGGGACCGGGATCGGGACGGGACTTTGGCCGATCCCGCCAAACCCGCCCCTACTCGTCCCGACCCGGCCCTTTGGCCACCCCTAATCTAAAGAAGGTAAAATATATGCATACCTTACAACTAGATTCACAGTCAAATATTTATAAATATTTAGTTGATTCTTAATTTAATATATATAGACATACAGAATCTAGACAAAAACTACTCTATTTGCGGCCTCTAGATTCAACCCCGGCTATAGTCATGAATATAATTTTGGCGCAAGGTTGTCTTGTTTTTATTTGTGCTTTTATATACATAATACACAAAATATGACTGATAAAATACTTTTTGTAATAAGTATGAGTTCTATTTTCATTGTCTTCGTCTCCTCTTCTCCCTTTTGATCCTTCAATGAAATAGAAATAAAGAATCAGTAAGAGAATAATAAGATTAAAAAAAAAAAGAATCAAGATGATAAAAAACCAGATCATGTTCATGTTTTCACGTTTGCCTTGTGCATGAGATAGAGAAATTGTTTTCTTAAAGTTAAATTCATGGAAATGTAAAAATAACAATATTGATCTTTCCTTAGGAATAAATTCATGAGATGTTTAAGGAACTAATTAAAGTAAGACTAATTCAATTATTATTTGACAGACAACAAAGGTCTACGTTTATAGTATACTCCAAAATGGACCCACAATCTTATGTACTAAGCAAAAGAAAAAAAAAACTGTCCCACCCTTATCCTTGGATTAAAACCAAAGAAATTTTCATCTGCCAGCCGGTCGTCAAGATTAGTGTAATATACAAATTAAAGCCCTTTCAAAATATACTAAAGTCTACTGGAAGACTCAGTTTAAGTTTTAAAAAAAAAAATGTACGTGGAAATTTACCCAACTTGTTTGTCAGATTCTTGATTTTGATTAAATTCCAAAATTTCTATTCACACATCCGAAATATCATATCTCATTACTAATAGAAGACTAAGAGTGGACACAAAGTCAGAGTCGTGATTTGAACTTTATTGATTCTAAATTTTAAGATATCAATATTAAGTATTAATAATTGGATTCTAATTTAACTCTTAGATATATTTATAAATTTTTAAATATAAATATAAGATCCGAATAAAAATTACTGAGATCAGTCGAATACATACTTTGACTTTTAACTTTACCCCGAATGATACACAAGTATGTAAGTGCAAATGTACCTAATTTGGTGGTGAAATTCTTGATTATATTTGAGCGAGGTTTGAGGTTTGAAATTTGAAGTGACACTCCAGAAATTTCATATCTCGATCCCAATTGCTCTTATTTTCCATATCACAACCCCTATGTTCTTGCTTTCTTTCTTTCTTGAATTTATTTTCATTTTGTACAAAACTTCTTGAGATAAAAAATTGATAATTTACTTATTTCACAAAAATATAATATTGAAGTATTAATCCAAATATCTACCCACCCAACTATTTAAACTAAAAATAACCCACAGATGTATAATGTATGTATAACGTATGAATAATGTGCTTATACTGGGTAACAAAAGTAAACGGTGAATCTGGCCGACTACTTGCGTAAGATCCCAAAAATATATGTACATAGAATCCCTCCACTCTTAATCATAGGTCTCAAGTTCGAGTTGGGTATGAAAAAAATCTTGATATATAGGAAGTGATTCCTCTTTTGATGGGTCTTACTAAACACGGATTCGAATAAATCGGGCTCCAGTAGAAGTATCCTACACCGGGTGGGACCAAGAAAATGAAGTTCAGCATTTGCCTTCTTTTGTCCTTTTAAAAAGGATTGCATGTATTAAAATTTGTTTCTCTAATTTGGGGATTAAAACAACCAATTATGGTGCATTATGTGCATGCTAATTAAAAGATTGCTAAAATACAAGTAGATTTAAAGATCCTCCCAAATCCAAAAATTATTATTATTTGCGGCATTTATTTTAGAAATAAGAAGAAAAACGGTGGTTGAGCATCTTGATAGAATATACGTAGTATATTCTTAATATACTACGTATATTCCTTGATATTGTTGGTGATATTGTACATCTGTAATTATGTAAAGAATGAATCATGAGCCTAACTCAACCCTAAAAGGTAGCTTGTAGGGTGAGGATTGTTCAAGTCCGTATAAGGAGTCCATGTTCTCATTCCATTTCCGATGTGGGACTCTTATCAAATATACATTTTTCTAATACTAAAGATCACTACCATAATTACAGATGTACAATATCACCAATAATATTAAGGAATATATTACGTATATTCTATCACATCTAATTGGCATATCAACTACCATGGAAATTATTATATAGACATGCAAACTTATCATGGTACTAATAAATATGTTTAATAGCATAAAATAAGTTTCTATATTTATACTTTATATTTCACGAGTCACTTTCACGTAGAGAAAATGAAATATAATTTCCATCATGACAAAGAATTTAAACCAACCGGTTTGCTTATTTGTGCACACGAAGATCCAATAAACTAATTTATTGTACTACATATCTGAACTAATGTTTTTTTGCAAATTGGGATGGATATTAATTAACGACAATGAGAATTTGATTATTAATGACCCTCAATTAATTAATTAATTCCTAATTAATACTACTTGTCATAACAACCAGTTTGTGCATGGCCATATGGCTGCTAAAAACGCTAAACATTTTATTGTAAAACTTTAACTAACTCCATGAAATAACGTTAAAAGCCACCATCTTTTTGTGGATCTAGCAATTAACAAATACAAGAAATAAGACATAAATAGATTCATTTGTTGCTGATGTATGTTGTCCCTTAGGTAGGTCCATGACATGTATTGTCTGCTTTGGCCCGATAGATTTTGTGAAGTTGTTCTTTAGGCTACGCATCATCAAGCTCAAAAGCGTGCGTCCCATGTGAACTAATTACACTATATTTTACAAATCTCTTTTCTCCCACACTCCTATGCAACATTCTCCTGCCATAAATGACAAATATTTTTAAGCTGGTAAGCTTAGAAGCCGCCAGTCTTTCTCTTCGGCTTCCCCCACCCCCTCCTTCATGGGCGTAACAGTATATGTGTTAAAAATATTAATAAATATGTAAAAATAATTTATTTAGAAATTAAATCAAATGAATTGTGATATATCCTCAAACTCTAACCATAATATTGTCAAATTATGAAGCCTCCTATGTATAAGTGTAATTTAAAGGTGTCATAACAAATAAGTTATTTATATCTTCAAGTTATCATTTATAAATTCTTACTTGTTATTGTATGTAACTTAACTTCATGGCATAAAAATATTTACACTCTTTTTGTACTTCTATTAAATTTACATATTTCAAAGGTCAATAGCTAGTAGAGACAAAAATGGGAAGTTACGCTTGTTCCCTCATACATCAGCAAAAATATGAATTAGCTGACCCGAATAGAAAATAATTGAACCGCTGAATAAACGTACGTATTAGATTTCACATTTGTTTTCCTGACTACTTGTTCTATTATAGATAAAAATTTCCTTGATTAGAAAACAGATCGAATATTTAATTTTCTATTATGTTTTTAAACAGTACTGTTGATAGCACTTGATCAACCTTATCAAAAAACATGTTTTATATACATATGTATATAAAAATTAGGCTGAACCTTGGCAATAACGCTGATAGAATAGAAAAATATATTCGGTCATAATTATGTATATCTTGTATATGGTATGTGTATATATTTAGTCATTACTTACCGTAATTGTAGCCTAGGATTTAGTCATTACTTACCGTAATTGTAGCCTAAGATTATGCTTGTACTATAATATATTTACTACCACTTTGGAATGGAATAATCAAGAAAGAATATTTCTTACATGGTATCAGATTCTAGGAAAAGTTCCTGAAACCCTAAAATTGCTTCCTTGTGTCGTCGCCCCCCCCCCCCTTCTCTTTGTGCTGCCGACCACCCTCCTCCCTCGTCAGCCATGTCTGACTCGAAATCATCTTTTCATCCAGCCCTCATAGCTTCAAACATTAAATCACATGTTTTCATCACTCTTGAGATGGAAAACGTCCATTATGCAACATGGGCAGAGCTCTTCAATATTCACTGCCGATCGCATCGGGTTATCCATCACATAATTCCGCCGGAAAAAGGCAAGGAGAAGGAGCCGAAAATCGGCGACAAAAGAGAATTATGGTTAACCCTCGATGCGACAGTTCTTCAGTGGATTTATGCCACTATTTCTAGCGATTTGCTGCATACGATTATTGAACCTAACTCCATGGCAATGGAGGCTTGGGATGGCTTGCGCGACATATTTCAAGACAACAAAAATTCTCGGGCCGTCACTCTTGAGCAGGAATTCTCCACCACCGACATGGTGGATTTTCTCAATGCATCCGCATATTGTCAATGACTCAAGGTTTTGTCGGACCAACTTAAGAACGTTGGGGCGCCGGTAACTAAAAATAGGCTTATTTTACAACTGGTTGTCGGCCTCACCGACGCATATAGTGCAATGGGTACGCTCATCCGCCAAAGTAATCATCTTCCACTATTTTACCAAGCCCGATCTATGCTCATTCTAGAAGAAACAGGATTTTCCAAAAAGACAGCCACCGTGTCGAATTCCTCCATGGTTGCCGCTCCGTCCGATGATAATTTTTCACAATTTGAAAATTTGCCACTAAACCATGGCCAAAAGGTACGAAATAGCGGTAATTGAGGCAAAAACCATAGTGGTGGCCGTGATGGTGAAAAGGGCGGCGGCCACCGTTGTGGCGAAGGTGGCGGCAGAGGCGGCGGCCAGCAGCAACCTCCAGCCCAGTGGCAGCTGAGGGCACAATGAGGCAGTGGGCCGGCACCGTGCCTCTCTGCCCCTATCATGCCGGATATTGAGCCAGGCCCAATTCTCGGCCAGCGGCCCCGCAGTAATCGGCCCAGCAGTCAGGAATTCTTGGGCCATTGCCGAACCAGTGGTAGTAGGCCCACTCGACAGTGGCGACCCCGACCGATATCAAGGCCGCGATGCACACTCTTGGACTTAATATGCCCGACACAAATTGGTACATGGACACCGGTGCAACGTCTCATATGACGTCCTCACAAGGTAATCTCTCGTTCTATTTTAATTTGAGAAATAATCGTGGTATAATTATCGGAAATGGTCATTTAATTCCAATTCGTGGTTATAGTACTACAAACTTGTCTCCCCCGAGCCCACCGTTAACTTTAAAAATGTCCTTCACACTCCTCATTTAATTAAAAAATTGATTTCAATTAAAAAAACAATTGGATTTCTATTGAATTTGATCCTTTTGGATTTTTCATAAATGGTTTTCAGACGGGGATGCGTCTAATGAGATGTGATAATCGGGGCGAGCTTTATCCAATCACCACAACCACATATCAAGCCACACCATCCACTTTTGCTGCTTTAGCTCCGTCTTTATGACATGAACATTTGGGTCATCCGGGAGCACCTGTTTTGTCTCCCTTAAACAAAATAAATTTATTTCATGTACTAGACATCATAATTCTCATGTTTGTCGTCATTTACGCTTGGGAAACATGTTAAATTACCTTTTTTGCTTCTAATTCTTGCACTGTTATGCCTTTTGATATTATCCATAGTGATATTTAGACATCTCCCGTTTTGAGCTCTTCGGGCCATCAATATTATCTTCTTTTGTTGGATGATTACTCTAATTTTTTGTGGACATTTCCTTTATCTAAAAAGTCACAAGTGTTTTCCACATTTCTCTCCTTTAGAGCATTCATCTGAAATCAATTTGAACGGGACATTAAAAATATTTAATGTGTTAATGGAAGAGAATTTGATAATGGGCCATTTTGAGATTTTTGCAAAACTAATGGTTTATCTTTTCGTGTCTCTTGTCCACATAGCTCATCTCAAAATGGAAAAGCGGAGAGAAAAATCAAAACCATTAATAACATTGTTAGAACCTTACTTGCCCATGCCACTCTACCACCATCATTTTTACATCATGCATTACAAATGACAACATATCTCCTTAACATACTCATGAGCAAACACTTGTCGTATCAATCCCCTCTCAAAATTTTATACCTAAGGGACTCATCCTACTCTCATCTATGGGTGTTCGGGAGCTTATGCTATCCTCTTTTTTATTCCACTACAATTAATAAACTTCAACCCCGGTCTACTCCGTGTATTTTTTTAGGATATCCGTCAAATCATCGTGGTTACAAATGTTACAATTTGTCCTCTAAGAAAATCATCGTAAGTCGTCACGTAGTTTTTGATGAAACAAATTTCCCCTTTGCCAAAATGCATTATTCTGTGCCTCCTACCACGAATTTTTTGACAATAGCATACCCATGTATTTAGTCCACCGGTTAATTTCCCAATCTGGCCCAACTGTTTCAGCCAACCCAGTTAATTCATGCGAACAGGGCCCAGTTACCTCAGCCCAGCAATTGTTTTCTCTAGCCCAGCAAATTGGGCCTGCCTGCCCGAGTCTAGTGGTTGACAGCTCAGTTGGGCCTTTCGCTGGCAGCCCACTGCCGAGCGGCCCACCGCCTGGCAATCCCCTAGGTAACGGACTAGCCTCAGGCAATGGTGGCCTAGCAAGCCCAAGCCACTGCCCACTGTCGGGCAGTCCCATCTCCTCTATCAGCCCACTTCTAATTCTGGCCCAACGGCTAGTCACTCATAGTCAACACGGGATTTTCAAGCTAAAAAAAATATGGTCTTCACACCCATATAACTAAATCACCATTGCCCCATAACCCAGTGTCTGCATTTAATGACCCGAATTAGAAAATGGCTATGGATGATGAATATAATGCTCTCATTCATAATAAGATGTGGGATTTGGTGCCCCGTCCTCTTGATGTTAATGCGATTCGGTCTATGTGGATTTTCAGTCATAAATAAAAATTTGATGGTACATTTGAGAGGCATAAATCTTGTCTTATATGTGATGGAAAGACTCAACAGGTTGGTGTGGACTGTAGTGAGACCTTCAGTCCGATCGTCAAACCAGGAGTTATCCGCACGGTACTAAGTCTGGCTCTTTTGAAGACATGGCTGCTTCATCAGCTTGATATAAAAAATGCTTTTGTGCATGAAAAACTTAATGAAACAGTGTACATGTATCAGCCCATGGGATACAGAGACCCCACTTATCCTAATTATGTGTGTCTGGAAAAAAATCATTGTATGGGCTCAAACTAGCTCATCGGGCCTGGTACAAGTGGTTTGCAGATTATGTTTCTCATATTGGATTTTCTAACAGCAGGTCTGGTCATTCTCTATTCATATACCGTCAGGGTAATGATATGGCTTACATTTTTTCTGTATATGGATGATATTATATTAACTGCCTCATTTGATACTCTTCGCAAGTCTATCATGTCACTTCTTGGCTCTGAGTTTGCGATGAAAGATCTAGGGCCACTAAGTTACTTCTTGGGGATAGTTGTGATACATCATGCAGGTGGTTTATTTTTATCCTAGAAGAAGTATGTCGAATAGATCGTTGAACGAGCTGGCATGTCCTCGTGTAGGCCGTCCTCCACTCCAGTTGATACTAAACCGAAGTTGAGTGCTTCTTCTAGCAAGCCATTTGCCGATCCATCACATTATCGCAGCCTTGCAGGGGATCTGCAGTATCTCACTTTGACGAGGCCCGACATATCTTATGTTGTGCAATATGTTTGTCTATTCATGCATAACCCGATGAAGGATTACATGAATGCGCTCAAACGCATTGTGCGCTATATTCAGGGCACTCTTGATCATGACTTGCATCTATATCCATCTTCGACATCCACTCTTATTTCTTACACAGATGCAGATTAGGGTGGATGTCCGGATACCATACGTTCCACGTCTTGTTATTGTGTATTTCATGGTGACAATTTGGTATCTTGGTCCTCCAACCTTGTCTAGGTCCAGTGCCGAAGCAGAATACCGAGGAGTTGCTAATGTAGTGTCTGAATCTTGTTGGCTAAGAAACCTTCTTTTGGAGCTCCACTGTCCGATTTCGAAGGCGACATTGGTTTATTGTGATAATATTAGTGCAATTTATCTTGCAGAGAATCCGGTTCAACATCAACGCACTAAGCATATTGAGCTGGATATTTACTTTGTTCGCGAAAAGATAGCTCGCGGACAAGTTCGTGTCATACATGTCCCGTCACGCTATCAGATCGCCGATATTTTTACCAAAGGTCTTCCACTGATTCTATTTAAAAAAATTTGGGACAGTCTCAGCATACGCCGACTCTCGCTTCGACTGCGGGGATGTGATAGAATAGGAAAATATATTAGGTCATAATTATGTATATCTTGTATATGGTAGGTGTATATTTAGTCATTACTTATCGTAATTGTAACCTAGGATTATGCTTGTATTATAGTATATTTACTACCACTTTGGAATGGAATAATCAAGGAAGAATATTTATTACAAACGAAAATAAATTAAAGTTGGTGGAGCAAATTAAGGAGATATTATGCATTGCAAAAAAAAGGCGATATTTTGTGACGTCTATGACGGAAGCCGGACTGGTGAGGGCGGGTCAAAGAAAAGTACTAGCAAACTTCTAGGCTGACAAGCTTTTGAAAAAGGAGTGCATATGACACCATATATAGGTGAATTTCACATCGGAATGGAAGAAGAAATTGAAGAGTTTTATAAGACATTGCACCAATTTATATGGTACGCATACCTTTGGGCTTAATAATGGCGTAATCTAAAGGACAAATTCGTGAGTTTTCTTAAACCAAAGCGAACAATATATACCATGAAATTAGGTCGTTACAAACATATTTTTAACTAATTAGCATAAGTGCCTTTTCCCAATAACAAATCTGGCTTGGCAGTGATATTCTTTGTGTTTTTCGTGCATATAACTCATCCCATGAAACGAATAGATAGTGATAGAAAAATCACACTTTTATATATATATATATAGATATATATATATATATATAAAACTCATCCCATGATACGAATAGATAGTGATAGAAAAATCACACTTATATATATATAAGTAATTATTATTTTTAACATGCCTCCTCGTCAAGGTCTGATTCGTTATCATGGGTAAAGCACGTGAAAATTCTTTATGCATATTATTAATTTAGAACCTAATAATTTAAAAGAGTTTAAATTTCAAATCCATAAACTTCAAATTATGAATATGCGTCTAACTCATTTTTTAATAAAAACTTAAGTTATTAGAAATACATACTTTTATTTACTTAATTATTATCTGCGGAAGATGGCGAAAGATGGTAGAGAAACTTGAAGAGTGTTGTTGGATACAACAAAACAATATTATTTCCTTGCCTCCAAATCAATAACAAAGGCAATGATATTTCATGTAATATAAGTACTTTGAAAATATTGATTTAGTATCTAAGGATGTCCTAATGATTAATTACCTATTGGACAAAGTAATGGAATATGTTGACGTTAATTTTAATATAGTACTAGATGTTAATTAATTAGGTACGTAGCATGTTCCTGCTAGCTCTTATGCTACGAAAAAGTTGATTTAGAGAGACTTTTAAACAAAGACTTAGACTAATTAACTACTGTTGAGTAGTATTCTATGTGCCATAAAAACCACAATTCTTGTTTAATTTCCATTACACAAACAAGGGAAAAGAAAATAAATGGATAATTGGATTAATCAATTGCTATAGGTGGAATTCGTGACTAGATTCTTGGAGGAAAAAAAGGAGGAAATTAAAGAAAGAAAAGTACTCTTTTACAGTAACTCATCTGTAGGAATTCACATAAAAACTTAAATAATTTAAATCTAATAATACTTCGAATCATATCACATAAAGTGAAATTGAGCGCGTATCACCTATCATAGAAAAAACACGCCGATAGTGAAAATTGTACTTCTGCATAATTTAATTATTAACTTATATTATTAAATATACTTCATATATTTGTATTATTAAATATTGTATAATTATGATAGATATATGATTCTCATCATATTAAGATTTCACATTATACACACTATATATATTTGTATTAATGAGAAAGACTCTCCAATGGAGATAAATACAGTCTTACATTGAGATGGATATACATTTTGTTCGTGAGAATGTTGCTATCGGTCATGTTAAGGTGTTGTATGTACCGTCTTCGTATCAGTATGCGAATATCTTCACGAAAGGTCTTCCTAGACAGCTACTCCTCGATTTCAGATCTAGCTTTAGCGTCCGGCCTCCTTCCGCTCCGACTGAGGGGGTGTATTAACGTATATTATTAAATATACTCCATATATTTTGTATTATTTAGTGTTGTATAATTATGGTAGATATATGATCCTTATCGTATTAGGATTCCACTTTTGAAAGAAACTTGATTCTGTATGATTTGCGGGTTATTGCACCGGAACGAGGTTTACTCTATGCGTACCCGAAAGGTATGCGACTGCGAGTTTTCTTATCATCAAAACAAAAAAACTCGGTTCTCACAGCTCGAACTCAATATCCAGATCATCCCAATAACAAGTTAGGATACTCATAATAAAATGCATATCGTCAACTTGCAATCAAATTAGTTAGTTTTTGCCGAAATTTTTTAGTGCCTTAAGAAAAAAAGAATATCAAAAGCTAGCCGAAATTTAAGAATAAATCGTAACACACGATTTAAAACTTTAGTGGTCAAAATATATTTTTGGGTCAACCTTGTATTATCAGGCAAGAATCTTCTCACTGGTCACTCCGTCAATATAACTAGGACAGTTTTGTACGTTTGTTCAAGACGTGAGCATATACTAATTAGTTTGTCTTGTTATTCTTTTTAATTTAATTTTTTTCTTTATACAATCTTGAAAAGTTAATGTGTAAATGTAGGTTCTTTTTATTGAATATTGTATTACAGCAAAGATTTAACAAAAGTTTATAAAGCCATCGAATAAAACCTATATGATGCATATTGGCTTTTGGTTCTTGTGGGGGCTGATATGATTTCTTATTTGAAGAAGATGATGAACATTCTTCACATCATCACATGCATCTTGTTTTGTCACCATTTTGTGTGTATATGTGTATGTATTTTTATGTATATATAAATATGTCAATATGTGTGTGTGCGCGTGCTTTTTTGTATAAATGTTGAGATCTTTTTTATATTTGCATGATGAATAAGGGTATACGTGATATTTCATTAATTTCTTGACGATGGCGAGACGGTAAATGAACGATCCATGCACCAAGCGATGAGTGCATGACATACATACTCTTCAACGAGAATTTATCAATTAATCATGGTTAATTAAGTAATATGCATTCTTAACTCGGTTTATCACTCAATGTATGGTCATTAGCATGATTTGGTGGAAGACCGAGTTAAAATAAGTTTTTTTTCGTTAAGAGACACCATACAATTATTAATTAAGTAGATTGAGTACTTAAATAACATCTACTACTATATGTCATTAAATACACACTCACACATACATTTTATAATTAACAAGGTGCTACCCGTCTTTCTTTTAATCATCTTGTATCCAAAATATACTTATCTGACTAATCCATATTCGTGCAGCATAGTGCCCATCGTTTAAAGGGGAAGAGCTTCCCATCAAGATTTCTCTTTTAGGGCTCAAAAATTAATGTGTAAATACATATTCTTTTTATATTACAGCTAAGATTTAGCAAAGTTTTCAAAGCCATCCAATAAAACCTATATATGCATATTGGCTTTTGGTTCGTGTGGGGCTGATATGCCTTCATATTTGAGGAAGATGATGAACATTCTTCACATGCATCTTGTTTGTCACTATTTTGTGTGTATATGTTGTATGTATGTGATGTATATATCAGTAAAATGTGTGTATATTTTTTATATTGAGATCTTTTTTTGACATTTGCATGACAAACATGACTCTTGAGCTGAGGGTCTCTCGGAAACAGTCGTTCTACCTACCAAGGTAGAGGTAAGGTCTGCGTACACTCTACCCTCTCCAGACCCCATGTTGTGGGACTTCACTGGGTATATTGTTGTTGTTTGTTGCATCACGAACATGAAAGGGAATCGTGACATTTCATTATTTTCTCGGCGATGGCGAGATGAAAAATACATACACTGACCAGTTTCATACCAAAGCAACGAAAGTATGATATATGTATTCTTTAACGCTTATTAATTAAACATGATTAAATAATATGTATACTTAATCAATTTATCACTTAATCATAATGGGTTAAAAAAAGTTTTTTTTCCCGTAAGGGACACCATGCTTAATTGAGAAGACTGAGTAGTTAACATATACTCCTATTTGTCAATTAGATAAAAGTCAATGACTCGTTAATGTTTAACAAGTTTCCACAAGTCCTTTTTTTAATCATATGATAATTAAAATTACTGGCTTAACTTATTCGGGTTCGTACATCACAGGGTGCACTTAACGGGGGAAAACTTCCTATCAATAATTTTTCTATTTTTTAAGATTTGAACTCAAAATATCTAGTTAAGGATAGAGAAACATCCATCGATCCCACTAAATCTCTCGATGCCTCAATGACAATGATCCACAACTCAAAGGAAGGGGCGGATCTACTATATTGGTTACGATTGTATCAACCCAATAGTAATCCATTGAGACCATTAACGAAATTAAGAAAGGTTAATTTCTGAAAAACGATAAATCCTTAAGGACAAACGATTAATTTGTCAGCAAATATTTGTGGGAACAAACGCATGCATGCACTAGATCAAAGTTGTAGAATTGTATTAATCTCCCTTGGGGAGCCATTCTCATTAATACAAAATATATATAGGTGTACAATGGTGAATCCTTCTATAATAAGGATCTCAATTCTACCATAGTTATACAACACAAAATATGGTAAATATGTGCATTGTTACACGTGCTAATACACCCCCTCAATCTGAGCGGAAGGAAGTCGGACGCTAAGAATGGATCTAAAGTCAAGGAAGAGATGTCTACGAATGTCTTTTGTGAATATATCTGCATACTGATAAGAGGAAGGCACATGTAATACTTTGACATGACCGAAAGCAACCTTCTCACGAACAAAGTGAATGTCCATCTCAATATGCTTGGTTCGCTGATGTGGAACCGTATTATGAGATAGATAGATGGCGGATATGTTATCACAATAAACCAAAGACACCTTACGCAAGGGACACTGAAGCTCCAAAAGAAGGTTTCGAAGCCAACAGATCTCAGCGACTACATTTGCAACGCCTCTATACTCAGTTTCTGCACTCGAACGGGATAGGGTGGCTTGCCTCTTGGCGGACCATGAAATGAGGTTATCCCCTAAGAACACACAGTAGCCAGAAGTAGAGCATCGCGTGTCCGGACAGCCTGCCCAATCAGCATCCGTATATGATAACAATTTGGTCGGTATAGATGCAATCCATAATCAAGTGTACCCTTAACGTATCGAATGATACGCTTGAGGGCAGTAAAATAAGGCTCCCTAGGGCATGCATGAATAAGCACACATGCTGAACAACATAAGTAATATCAAGCATGGTGAAAGTAAGGTATTGTAATGCACTTGCAAGACTCCTGTAGAGGGTGGAATCTGACACTAGATTACAATCAACAACATTAAGCTTTGATTTTGAGTCAACAATAATAGGCATGATCTTGCAATTTGCCATTTTGGCCATGTACACAATCTCCTCTGCATACTTACAATGACAAAGAAACATAGTATCTGCAGATCGAGTCACTGAGATCCTCAAAAAATAGTTCAACTTCCCCAAGTCAGCCATAGCAAATTTAGTTTTTGAGCAAGGCAATAATCTCATGTTCTAGCAAATCAGAGGAAGCAGTAAGCACAATATCATCCACATACAACAATAAATATGCAATGCTACTACCTCTATGAAAAATAAATAGAAAATTATCACACTTGCTGCATACAAACCCAATTTGTAAAATAAATCTTGCAAAGCGATCATACCATGCTCGAGGGGCCTATTTCAACCCATACAGTGACTTACGAAGATGGCATACATACTGAGGGATTGCTGGATGAACAAAACCAAACGGCTGGTGCATAAAAACAGTCTCTTTCAAATCTCTGTGCAAAAATGCATTTTTCACATCAAGCTGATGAATAGGCCAATGCTTACCCGTATCAATACTTAAAATCGTGCGAATGGTAGCCGATTTAACAACATGATTTAACGTCTCGCCACAATCAATACCCTCCTACTGATTTGTGTCATTAGCCACAAGTCTTGCCTTGTACCTCTCAAGGTCACCACTATCTCTGTATTTGTGACAAAAAAACCACATGCATCGTATTACATTCATCCCCTCCGGTCTAGTAACCAAATCTCAAGTGTGTTGTTTTGTTAAAGCATTAAATTCCTCACACATGGTCGCATTCCAATTGAGGTCTAGTTTGGCTAATTTTGGGTTTTTGGGTATTGGTGATATGGTTTGGGTTGATAAGTTAAACTGGACTTTGAGTTTGAAAATCTCGTGTTGGGCATGAGTTTCCATACGGTGGGTGGGGGCAGGGATATTTTTGGTGTTAGGCGGTGGACGTTGGATATGGGGGGTGATCGATTGGGTGTGATGTTTGGGGGAACTGCGTAGGGCGATGGGGTGGGGTGTTGGGTTTGTTGTTGCTGGATCTATCGATGGTGGGTTGGGGATGGTTGTCATTGGTGATGTTGTGAGGGTATCGATTCGAGTTCTGGGGTTGGTCAACTATATGGAAAAATCGATGTGGTGTTGGTTAGGTAATGTTGTATAAGGCATGGGGGGTGGGGTGGGGCCTAATCGGTGGTTTGGTGGTATGGGGGTAATGGTCCGGATGCTGGTGGTGGTTGGGTTCGGGGTTTTAGTGACTGGGGAGGAGTCGGAGGGAGGGTGGTGTACTGGGAGGTCGATGGTGGTGTTTTATAGTGGCAGAGACACAGTGGTGTGATGGAGAATCCGATTATCGGTGGTGTGGACATAGACGACGCGCCGGTTTTCAGGAGTGATGGCAGTCGGCGACTGTTATGATCGAGACAGAGACGGTGATAGCGGGAATACAGTGGGGATGATCCGGTTACCGGTGGTGGTGGCAACCAGAGATGGTTGTGACGCAGAGTAGTGTACAAGCAGACTGCAGGATGTGGCAGTGCCCTGACTGGGGTTTGACAGAGCAGTGGTGGTGACAGATTGAATTGGATGGGATGGAGAGATGACGACCGAACTGTCGGTGGTGGCAGTTTGTGCGCCTGCCGCCGCCGGAACAGTGGTAGTCTGACGGAATGCTTGTTGGACAAGCGGTGATGGGTCCGAATCTTTGAGGAATTAGTAATTAGTGACTCGGCATTTTTTAATATTGTCAAACGGGAAAACATACTCAACAAAAGTGACGTGGTGAGAAATTATGATTTTGTCGATAGAGAGCTCATAGCACAGGTATCCCCTATGGTTTGACAGGAAACCGAGGAAGGCGCACGAAGTAGATCTGGGTGACAATTTGTGGGGGTCGTGGATGTCAGATTAGGGCAACACATACAACCGAAAATTTTAAGATGGTCATAGGTCCGACGGTAGAGGATTTCGGCGGGTGTCCTATTTTGAATCGCATGGGTAGGTAAAATATTGAGAATGTGTTCTACCATTTTGAGTGCATATACCAAAAAAATAGGAGGGAGAGACGCATGAAAAATGAGGGTACGAATTATATTATTAATGGTTCAGAGAATTCTTTCAGCTTTACCATTTTGAGGGGAGGTATATGGGCACGAGAAACGAAGAACCATGTCGTTAGCCGCACAGAATTTATGAAATAAGAAATTATTAAACTCACGACCATTATCACATTGAAATAATTTTGTCTTTTTTAAATTGCGTTTTAACCAGTGTACGAAACTCAACAAATTTAGAGAACACTTGAGATTTGAGTTTGAGTGGGTATACCCAAAGAAGGTGAGAGAAATCATCCAACAATACCAGATAATATTTGTGGCCTAAGTTGCTAGTTATGGGAGATGTCCATAAATCAGCGTGAATATTATCAAAGGGAGAGAAAGTAGCACTCATAGAAGTCGTAAATGGTAGTCTAACGTGTTTCCCTAACTGACAAGAGGAGCAACTATGAGAAAGATTCTCTTTGTTAAATTGGATCAAATTTCGGTTTCTAAGAGAATAAAAAACGTGAGAACCCGAATGACCAAGTCTACTATGCCACGTTGAGGGATATATGGTTGTTAGAACGGTGGGAGAAGTGACACTAGCAGAGGATGTGGGTAGGAAATGATATAGGTCCCCTTCACTATTGCATCTCGTAAGGAATTTTTCGGTACGGAGGTCCATTACAGAAAATCCAAACGGATCAAAGTTAATTGAGATAGAATTATCGATGGCAAATTTTCTAACGAAAATTAGATTTTTGATGATGTTTTGGGCATAAAAGACGTTTTTAAGAGAGAAGTGGGGATGTGGTGGTGGAGTAAGGGTGTGGCAAAATCCTTGAATTAGAATGCGATGATCATTACCGACCACAATAGACTGCAGAGTATTTAAATTTTGCAGTTGAGTAAGATTACTAAATTACTAATAAAAGTAAATGCTTTAAATTATTAACCCAATCACTTTCTCTATTAATTAATTGTTTAGGACAAAACATTCAGAGACATTTGACTCGAATTACAGCCAGACGATTTCGTGGTTTGATTGAGTTTATTAATATGATTTTGAATAAGTCATGTTTATTAAAAATTAATTTATTTAGCTATATGAATTTGAATAAGGTATTGACTTTACCTTAATAAACTTATTGAGTACATCGAGTTAGTTAACTTATAATTAAGTTGAAACTGCACCTGCAAGAAGTACTTAATTTTATTATAGTACGTATGCATGGATCTCGCTCTCCGTGCATGTAATATATAAATGATAGGATTATGGTTCGTTGAAAATTATCATCTCTATGTTATCTTTTTTGAGAAGTTAATATGGGAAAATTGAGAGAACTCGATTAAAAATGAATAAATACCCTTAATGATCACATACTTTTAATTTGAAAGAAAACCCTCTTTTATTTTTATTTTATTCTAGCCATTGAACAAATAAACAATTAAAATTCTCAAGAATTATACACAGGCATGTTTTAATGTACTTTTTAAAAGCCAGGGGAAAATCTCGGAGTTACTATATATTGACCTTATTAAACTTAAATGCTATCCACAATTTTGATTATTATTAAAATGTACTGACATTTTGAAAATTTTATTAGTCAAAACGCTTGTGCATGCGAATGGATATACGACCTTTATATATGACAACTGGTTGTTTATATTTGAATAATCCATAAGCATTAATTAAAATGAGATAAAGGAAGGTTACAAGAAACATGAATAAGCAAAAGTAGAAAATGCAAGCAAATCAAATAAGTAAACATTTTTAATATGGTTTGGGTATATTATATTATATATATTGATGATCCGAAAGGTCAAAGAAAGCAATTATTACCTCATAATCATGTTAAATTTTCATCATTCTGGAAGATTAATATATATATATACCGACACCGTAAAGGTTTTTAATACTATTAATGAATTTTAACCTGTGATAGAATGATCGTTATCATCTTGCCCAAATTATCAATGATTATCAAGAGATCTATATATAATTATCTAATAATGATCATTGATTGTGTAAATTGATCTTTTTCACTGTTAATGCATAATATAGAACATTACCTCACTGGCCTATAATATATTTCCTCTCAAACTCTTTTGGGCAATCATTTATCTTGAAATATAATCTCTCTTTTTTGCTAAGTAAGAGCAACTTAAATTAACAGGGCAATTAAACAACTTCAGTACATAAAAGGGACTGAACGATCTTACTGTTTCAATCCCATTAAAGTCTTTGCAACAATTAAATAAAGCGAGAGAAAGAGAAATCCCAAAAGCAATATCTGATACTGATACGGAATATATTTCATATATATTCACAATATATTCTGTAATTAATATTTAGTGTAATTAAAATAAAATAGAAATTCTAATTCTATTAGGACTACAATTGTAATTAAGGTAAATAGAGATCATAATTCTATTAGGACTACAATTGTATACTCTATATATATATGATATTAATAAGAGAACTACATCAAAAAAAATTATATCATTGTACATGGTATCAGAAGTCAAATCCTACCCCTCCTCTCTATAGTCCGTATACTCTCAATCCGAGCACTTCTCGAAACTCTCCAGGTTCGGGTGATATCTGCGCTATGATATGACTTTTAGTGGGTTCAGGACCAACAATATCATCAACATCACAAACTAGAACTTGGCTACTATAATCCACGGCATAAATTTAGCCATTAAAATACACCAAATCAGCAAGTAGTTCGTGATTGGTTCCTTCCCACCTAACCATAGTCCATCTCAAATCTCCTAGTCTCCTGAAAAGCGTATCACTGCTTTTAGGTTCTTCAACAACCTCGTCTTTTTAATTCTCACGTTTACTCCAAATTTCTTGAATTTCGTATATTGGTTAAAACGTAATTTAAAAAAGACATTAAAACGTTTCAATGTGATAATGGTCGTGAGTTCAATAACTCCCTTTTCCATAATTTTATGCGGCTAATGGCATGGTTTTTCATTTCTCTTGCCCCCACACTTCCCCTCAAAATGGTAAAGCCGAAAGAGTTCTCCGCACAATTAACAATATGATTCGTACCCTTCTTTTTCACGTGTCTCCACCTACCTTTTGAGTATATGCATTAAAAATGGTAGAACACGTTCTTAACATCTTACCTATCCGTACGATTCAAAATAGGACACCCACCAAAATTCTCTTCCCCCGGATCCCTTCCTATGATCACCTTCGAATTTTCGGTTGTCTTTGTTACCCAAATATGGCCTCCACGGTCCCTCACAAATTAGCACCTCGCTCCACTCCGTGCGTCTTCCTCAATTTCCCGTCAAACCATAGGAGGTACTTGTGCTATGAGATATCCACAGACAAAATCTTAATCTCACGCCATATCACGTTTGTTGAGTATGTCTTCCCATTTGACCACATCCAAAAATTTCGAGTCATTGATTACGGTTTCCTTGATGACTCAGACACCTCCCCTCTACTCCAAAATGTACTTCAAAATCCGCAACCTTCGGTCGTCCAGCCACCCGTCCCGTAGACCCCACCCCACTGCCCGGGCCCATCCCTATTACTGCCCGAAACAACACCCCAACCCACTGCCCGCCATCCTGCCCCGCCATCGCCTGCACTTACCCGCCACCCTCCCGCCAAATTTCCAGCCCATGCCCATCCCATCGCCGTTCATTGTTCGTCACCACTACCTAGTCCCGACCTGGCCGCCAAGTTCTCGCTCACACCACCCGCCGCCTCACTCGTGGATCGCCCCACTCACCGCATGAAAACACGTGCACAACACGAGATTTTCAAACCAAAAGTTTACTTTAATCTATCAACTTAAACCATCACCCCGCTACCTAAAAATCCAACCTTAGCCAAACTTGACCCGAATTGGAATGTAGCCATGCGAGAGGAGTTTAATGCGCTTACTTCACAGCGCACTTGAGATCTTGTTCCACGACCTGAGGCGGTGAATGTAATATGTTGTATGTGTTATTTCAACATAAGTTCAAGGATAATGGTGCCCTTGAACGTCACAAGACCAGACTTGTGGCAAATGGCACAGGGCAACATGAGGGTGTTGATTGTGGTGAGACTTTTAGTCCAGTGGTTAAGCCAACTGCCATCCGCACGGTTTTGCGCATTGCTATGGGAAAGAATTGACCTATTCACCAGCTTGATGTAAAGAATACTTTCTTACATGGGGATTTGAAAGAAACAATCTATATGCATCAACCGCCTGGTTTTATGCAATTGGAGGCTCATCATCTTCGTAAGTTGTTATATGGGCTGAAACAAATCCCCGTGGCTTGGTATGAGCAGTTTGCCACTTACATCATACATATCGGTTTCGTGTGCAGCAAGAGTGATAATTCATTGTTCATTTTTCATCGCAGTACTGACACAACTTACCTTCTGTTATATGTGGATGATATTTTACTGACAGCTTCTTCAGATGACCTGAAGTAGGAGATCATTGCTCTACTCAAGTCTGAATTTGCTATGAGTGACTTGGGTAAGTTGAGTTATTTTTTTGGGATATCAGTGACCAGATCCGCACATGTCATGTTTTTGTGTCAGCGTAAGTATGCTGAAGAGATCGTCTACAAAGCTAAAATGACAAATTGTAAGATCATACCCACTCCCGTCGACTCCAAGTCCAAACTCAATGCGGATGATGGGGATCCGATCAGTGATCCCTCTCTTTATTGGAGTCTCGCAGGTGCTCTTCAGTATCTGACCTTCACTTGGCCAGATATTGCATGTGCAGTTCAGCAGGTGTGCTTGTTCATGCACGCTCCTAGGGAGTCTCGCTTTACAGCACTTAAGTGTATCATTATGTACGTTAAGAGGCACTCATGACTATGGACTTCATTTATTTCCCTCAGCACCGACTAGATTGCTCTCCTACACAGACGCAGATTGGGCAGGCTATCCGGACACACGTCGCTCTACATCCGGCTATTGTGTGTTTTTTGGGGATAATATCATATCGTAGTCTGCCAAGCGGCAAGCCACGCTTTCCCGTTCGAGTGCATAAACAGAATATCTAGGCGTTGTGAACGTTGTTGCCGAGCTATGTTGGCTCCGAAATCTCCTTCTTGAGCTTCATTGTCCCATACGTAAGGCATCTTTGGTTTACTGTGATAACATATATGTTGTCTACTTGTCTCATAACCCAGTTCAGCATCAGCGAACCAAGCATATTGAGATGGATATTCACTTTGTTCGTGAGAAGGTTGCAATGGGTCATGTTAGGGTGTTGCATGTTCCTTCTTCGTATAACTACGCATGTATCTTCATAAAAGGGCTTCCTCGGCAATTGTTCCTTGACTTCAGATTCAGTCTCAGCGTCCTACATCCTCCCGCTCCGACTGAGGGGGTGTGATAGTGAATATATTCTATATATATTCACAATATATTATGTAATTAATATTTAGTTTAATTAAGATAAAATAGATATCTTAATTCTATTAGGACTACAATTGTATACTCTATATATATGACATTAATAAGAGAACTCCATCAAAAAAAATTACACCATTCTACGATATCATCTTCAACTAAACTATGTAATTCTGAGGTTTTCCCATAGTTAGCTATATTATTCGTCACTATATTTGCTTCCCGATATATATGACGGACCACAGAACGTTCCATAACCTCAAGGAGAAACTTGTGAATTTGTTTATTGATATATAATATCATCTATAAAGACATATATACCACAAAAATCTAACACAAAAAAGTACTATTCCCAAACCGTTAATTAAGAAATCGAAAACCATGGGAAATATCATTTTCAACAATCTTTTTTCCATGAACTATTTTAAACTTTCTAAGTTTGAAAATTCGTAGGGGTTCATATTAGTGTCTACTAGTTCAAAACCTAATTATAAAAGGCAAACTAAGAGAATTTTCAAAGTGAACCTTCTTGAATATATCCACAAAGATAAAGTCATGAGTTATTTCTTTTTTGGGTGCAATTTCAACTATGTGATGTTAACACGTTTCCTTCAATAAACTAGCTAGCTTGAGTCCAATATGTTCTCGTTAAAATTCAGCTATCAACTGATTCAGATTTGCCTATTTTTATAAGAAAATTGTAAAATATTAGACATGACGTTCAGCAATATTAAAAATATATAAAATATTAGAAATTAGGACTAGGATCAAATTGTCTAATTTTGGAGTTGATTTTTGGACTGGTATCAATTCATTGTATTTTTTATTTCCTTTTGACAAAGTATAATTTATTTATACAGTAACAAAATCAAAAGACTGTATTGTTTTCTTAATGGAATATAAGAATGAAAAATTACAGCCAAATATCATTCGCCATCTAGGTTACAAAATATATATACAGTGTATAGGTAGTGTATACTTTATACTAATAACATATACTATATATACCTATACATAACATATACATCCAAAGTGTATATTTTATACTAAATATAAATATACTATACATGAGATTGACGGGAATGTCACACATCGTATTGGTGCAGGGTGGATGAAATGGAGACTCGCGTCTGGAGTCTTGTGTGATAAGAAGGTGCTACCGAAACTTAAAGGCAAGTTCTACCGAGTAGTGGTTAGACCAACTATGTTGTATAGGACAGAGTGTTGGGCAATTAAGGACACTCACATTCAGAAGATGAAAGTTGCAAAAATGAGAATGTTGCGGAGGATGTGTGGGCATACGAGGAGAGATAGGATTAGGAATGAAGAGATACGGGACAAGGTGGGAGTGGCCTCGATGGAGGACAAGATGCGTAAAATGAGGCTAAGATGGTTTGGACATGTGAAGAGGAGAAATGTGGATGCCCTAGTGCAGAGATGTGAGAGGTTGGCTATGGATGGCTTCAGGAGAGGCAGAGGTAGGCCGAAGAAGTATTGGGGTGAGGTGATTAGACACGACATGACACAGTTACATCTCACCAAGGACATGACCTTAGATAGGAGGATGTGGAGGACACGGATTAGGGTAGAAGGTTAGTAGGTAGTAGGTAGTAGGGCGTCGTCTCACATATCCTTCCTTACTAGCATTTGTAGTATTTTTGTTGTAGTTCTTGTCCTTCGATTTCTATTATTATGTGATGTTCCTTGTCCTTTCTTGAAATGATTTCTCTTGATTTCTATAGTTTGCTCTCGTTATTTTCTTTTTGACATGCTTTGATATGCTTTTTCTTGAGCCTATGATCTATCGGAAACATATACTATACATACATATACACAACATATACAACCAATTGTATAAGTTGTGTATACTTCAGCTATATTTGTAAACTAATTGACCGACAGATACATTTACCTAAGTTTCCCATATAAGAAACTGCAATCTATCCGATGTATACCCATGATTAAGAAAGTCCAATACAAACCATGCTGAATAACTACTTGGGACAATCTTGGGTTTAAGCCATTAGAGAGCCATGCTGAATAACTACTTGGGACAATCTTGGGTTTAAGCCATTAGAGAGAGACCAACTTGATTATGCATTGGGATGAGACTTTATTATTGATTAAAAGGCCCAAATAATTATAGAAAAGAACTGGGCTTGGGCCGTGTTTGATTAACCCAACATCAAGCATGGCTCGTTTTGGTATTTTCTTTTTTTAAAGAATTAGCCTAAATATTCGCCTACCATCCAAAGGAAAATCACACAAATACAATCTTTTAAAATGGTAATTAAAAAGATTACAACTACTTTCTAACAATTACATAAATATAAATTTTTCAAAATTTTAACTTTTTATGACAAAAATATAACTTTTTATATTCCTAAAATATCAATAACACATAATTTAAGGAGTTACTATCATTAATGCATATCCACTTTTACTTTCTCTTTCTTTTAAAATTATTCTCCTCAAAGTCTTTGGAAAGGGCATGAGAAATAATTTTCTAAATAAACAAAATAAAATCAATTTCAAATCTCATAATTCATTTATCGTTTTAAAAGATTGTTTTCTTTCATTTTCTCCTCTCTCTTTTTCACTTGATGAAGATGTAATTACTTTTTGTGACTAAAAGAAATTAGTTGAGTAAATTAATATTAAGAAAAGTACATGAAAAGATATTATATGGTATTAGAAAAGTATATGGAACTATAGCTAAAAATATATGGTATATTCAAATTGGCAAATTTAACTGAATAGATGATAACAAAATATTGTATATATAATAGTATAAATTAGTATATTTATGTCTGCATATTATATACAGTATTAATAATACCTTTAGTGTATAAAAAAGGGTATTCCGGTGCACTAAGCTCCCGGTATGCGCGGGGTCCGAGGAAGAGCCGGACCACAAGGGTCTATTGTACGCAGTCTTACCTTGCATTTCCGCAAGAGTCTGTTTCCACGGCTTGAACTCATGACCTTCTGGTCACATGGCAGCAACTTTACCAGTTACTCCAAGGCTCCCCTTCAATACCTTTAGTGTATATAATACATAATATTACAATATACCTATTATATGAATAATATTACAATATACCTAATATATGAATCTCTACATACCAACCAATTGTATTCTACTATTACAAAACAAGATTTAAGTTGCATAATTTGTAATAACTAAATTAGTTACATTATATAATTAACTCTTCTATATCTTGTATTTATGAAAGTTCCCCCCTACCCAATTACTTACTAAAACTAGCCGGCGTATGTAATTTTACTGAAGTCTAATTATTTTGGCCTAAACTTCAGGTAAAAATGCATAAACTTTACTTATATGTAACTTCAGTCATTTATCAAAAGTCAAACACAACATGTCCGAAGTTTGCCATTGTATATGGATTGCTTTTCTTTTCTATTGCGGGCTTTGTATTTCACCGTTTCAGTATCTGGCCAATTTTGACACTGCAAAAGCAAAAGTAAGAACATTAAGTAACAATAGACAAAAGATATGGACATTATTTCGTCAGCCCAAAGCCCATGGAAAAGGCCTGGATTAATGAGGTTCCTCGATCCAATCTCTTCGCCCACAAATTTGGATAATTTGCAGAAATAGGACTTTTTGGCACCACTGTTTGAATTTTGAATCCCTTAAGAACAGTTTTGAGAAAATGGCCTCACCGCCAGAATACGCTCTTAGATAATCACTACTTATAACATATTGTATATAAATTCATCAATATGTTTTTGTTCAAAATTGATCCAAATAACTTTAAATTTGATATACATTTTCAATAGTTTGATTGACTTAAACCTTCAAAACCTAATAGACTAATATTGTCTTCTTCAAAAAGTTTTTTTCAAGTTAAACAAAACTCAATAACGATATTTTCGATTTTCTCCATTCAAGCCAATCCAATATTAAGGATAGACAATTAAACTCAATGAAATTTTATCCACTCCAATCACAAATAAGCAATGAAAAGGAGTAAAGATGAGAAGAGAAAGGCAAAAAAAATTTTCTGTACAAAATTTTAAATATGGTCAAAAATTAAATACCGGTCTTAGGAGGGCTATCTTGTGTAAATTCGTATCTCTTTGTTGAAAAGAAGGGTTGTTTTACACAGACGTTCTTTTTAAGCCTCCCACTTAGATTTTATTCATATTTAAAAAGTTGTTGTAAATATAGTCTTTAGAAAATTATTCTTTATGATAATACAAAACTCAAATATAATAATATTTGCTCATAAATTACTCAACTATACAGATAAAATATCAGTTATACAAAGTGTGATTAATTTTAAAAAAAAATTGATTTTTTTAATTCCTTCCCCATGAGATTTCCTTTTGCTCCCCCGGTGACTCAAACCCACAACCTTTGGATTTGAGGTGGATGGTTCTTACCATGTGAGCAACCCTTCTTGTCAATTTTTTTTAATTTTTTTTTAGTTTTGCTAAAAAAAAATCTTTAGGGTTTGTTTGGAAAGCCACCTGGTAATTGAAAGTGGTGTAATTACTAGGGTAGTAATTACACAGCCTAGCAATTACGCAGTATAGTAATCACGAAAGTCTGTTTGTTTGTCATAACGTAATTATAGTGTAATTACAAGCGTAGTGTTTGATTGTAGGTGTAATTACACAGTTTGATTAAATTTTAAAATGAAATTAATTTATCAAAATTTGAAAGTTAATATTTGACAATTATGTGTCTTTATAAATGACATTAAATAAGATATTTCAGGCAACCCCACCAATACTTAAGGGCTCAAAATGGTGGATTGGAAATGGAGCTAGCACTGATTTCTGATTCCACCCCTGACTCTATGATATTTTCTACTCACTCAGTCTAAAAAAAATGACTCACTTTTCTTTTTAGTCCGTCCAAAAAAGTGACATATTTTCTTATTTTGCAATAATTTAACTTTAAACTTTACCTTTTACGCAAAACGAGATAATCTATAACCACATAAATATCTTTACCTTATTTTAGATCATAAGATTCAAAAGTCTTCATTTATTTCTTAAAGTGCGTGGCAAATGAAAGTAAATCACATAAATTGAGATGAATGAAGTAATAAATACCATATGCAGCGCATGATCACCCAGATTTCTAATGCCTTAATTATCTTTATATATATATATATATATATATAAAATAACTTATCGACATCAGCTTCATTCCTTATGCTATGGTCTGACCTTCACGAACCGCTTTCTTTCTTGGATGCATGTTTGTAAAAGGGAGTAATATTTATAGCCATAATGCCATAACACTATTCAAATGTTTGGCCAAAAAATATTCTATCAATTCTAATTAAAAAATGAATGACATGCAATGTAAAATAACAAGTCAACACTACTAAAACAATTAAATTGAAACTGAAAATATCAGGTAAGTTCAAAGTCCGCTTTTTTCTTACATAATTCTTATGTAAAATTCCAACATAACAGAAAATAAGTTCAAATTCCAACATAACTTAAGTATAAAAGAAAAGAAAACATAAGTCTGTAACTTCATTCAACAACGAAATTATACTTTAATGACATCATTTGTTATATGTCAAGTTTGTTAACGACTCATTTTCTATTATTAGAAGGTGTAGTTTCAAACTATAATAATTAATAACACAGTTAAGCTAAATGAAAAATAAATAAATGAGCAACTACATGAAATCACAAAAGTAACGGTTGAAAAATGAAAAGAAGGAAAATGAAAAATAAACAATATAAAAATATATTTTAAAATAAAAACAATTTAAAAAGTAAACACAAAAAATGAATTAAAATTATAGAAGTAAAAATAAATTTATAGTAAAGAAATTAAAATAATAGAAATAAAAAATAAATTTAAAAGAAAAGAAGTTAAAGTAAAAATAAAAAGAAAGAAATTAAGAAGTTTAATGTAATTATGTAGTGTAATTACACTCAATTCCCAATATCCACGACAATTGGTGAGTGTTCCAATTACACTCAATTTTTCTCTGACTTGATAATTATCTGGCCAAATAAACATATCAAACAGTGTAATTACACCAAATTACAATTTCATTTTGACTTTCCAAACAGCTTTCATTTCATTTATTTTCCTTGGGGATTATCTGCTTAAGTAGTATAGGTGAAGTCATTATGTCTGCAGCAACAATCCAACAAAACATAGAAACCAATACCTATTAGTAGTAGTAGATTCTGTCCTTGTTCCAGTCGGCGAAGTTTCCTTTTCTTTCTTTCTTTCCTTCCTATATATTACTTGTCCTCTTTCACTTTTCTTCAACAACAAAAAAATAAAAAATCTCTTCATATCATATACTATATGTTTTCACTTTTCTGAATATGGGTTTATGGGATTCATTGCTCAATTGGCTTCGCAGGTAATAAAGTTTCAACCATTTTGCTTTTTAAAGAAACCCCTTTTCATTAGTTCCTTGTTTGGTTTAAACCATATTGATAATTGGATTGAATTGAATTGTTATTTTTGGTTTCTCATGTGTTTTTGGCTGATCTTTTGTAGTTCAATTTACTATGCAAGTGTGGTTCATTAATCAATACTCGCTCCGTTTCTTAACAAGTACAACAACAACCTACCCAGTGAAATTGCATATTGTGGGGTCTGGGGAGGTAGGGTGTACGCAGACCTCTATCAGTTAGAACAACTATTTCCGAAAGACCCTCCGCTCCTTTTCTTAATAAGTGATTTAAGAAATTGCTCACTCCTAGATAATTATAAGTGTTTTTACTAACACATCCCTAATTAATGCCTAGAAAATAAAAGATACTTAATTATTCTTGATCATGTAAATAAGGGTAATTTTAGAAGAATTAGGTTCAATTTCTTCTTGAAATGAACGGAGGGAGGGGGGTGAATTCCTTTTTCTTGCATCTATTTTAATTTACTTGCACTTCTTTTTGTGAAGTATTTATGGGCATTTGTAAAGTTGAAGAAGGACTAAGTGGGTAAGTACAGGACTTGTTGTTTGGTGTCTTGTTTGCCCTCTTTATGGTTGATGATTTTTGTTTATCTTGGCATTACCAATTTAAGAATTAAAAAGAAAAATACTTTGGTTGGTTGTAAAATCTACGATCTTGATAATCAAATAATATCCATTCCATGCACCCAAGGGTGTGGCCCAGTGGTCAATGAAGTGGGTTGAGAACCATCAGGTCTCGGGTTCGCATCCCAAACGGAGACAAAAAAACATTAGTGATTTTTTTCCATCTGTCCAATGCTTGGTGGATAGAGTTACCCAGTAACTGTGCTGGTGGGAGGTAGTAGGTACCTAGAATTAGTGGAGGTGCGCGCAAGCTGACTAGACACCACGTTTATAAAAAAAAAAAAACATTCCACAAAATTATCTGGAACAATAACTTAGGATTTTGCTTTCTTTTAATTTGGACAGTTCTATTTTGGTGGAGGGCCTCATGCTGCTTAGTGATAGATCTGTCGTTTTAGAGTAAGTTATATGATTTAGCAGTTCAGCCAGTAGCTCGTCTTAAGTTTGATTACTCTACTGCTGTTATCAAATTGTGATGTTTCAGCTCATTGTTTTTCTTATTCTGATTGATGGAGGAATATTAGCTTTGTATTTTATCCTTAGCAATTAGTGTAACGAATTACGGGAGCTACATCATTGTATATTGTGTGATAGGAAGAAATCCCAGTATAAGGATAGGTGAAGAACTTCAGCAAGTTCTATAGCAAAGACTAAGGGAACAACAGATACTAAACATGTATCGGAGAGAATCATTTAATTAGTGAACTATTTCACTAATTAAATTGCACCAATGCCAAAAGCAGGAAGATATAGATAACTTTCTGTTCTTGGACTAGTTTTTTCCTATAGTGACATAGAGAATCTCGGACGACTTATTCCGAATTTCAGCATTTGATTAGAGCTATGCCGCTGAAGGTTCTTGGTGGCGCCCACCTGCGCTTTATGCAGAACTGAAAGCTTAATGCAACCGACATAGGTAATCAAGCAGCAACTGAGAGCCGACGGTCTGATTCCACCTAGTGGCGATTTAAAACAACAACAAAAAAAGGTTGAATTCCATAGGTTTAGCTAAGACAATTTCGAAAATTAGAAACTCATTCCTTTTTTTGTTTGGTGCAATACTCAACTTAAGCCATACATTGCCCGAGAAGAGCTGTTTGGGTGCTCTTCAACCACTTGCGGCAGAATTTCCAAATCTATTTAGTATGGAAATGTTGGCAGTACATAATTTAGCAAATTTGCATTAACAATAATTTAAGGGAAGAACAATTGACATGTATCCTGATGCTTTATACATGAGAACTTGTGCATCTCTGCCTTACTCTATTAGCGTTGTAATGTCATCCTTTTAGTTCCATTTCCTTCAAGTAGTAATTCCCCATTTCAGAAGGCACGAGAGAGCAGTCACTATGTCTAGTGGAATGTTGGATGGCTAGAAACATCATTGTCTAGCATCTGTGATTTGGTTATCTTTTTGCTGGTGTTAGATTGACAACTTATATTTTGTTCTTCTTTGGGTAATGGTTTCTGTGCTAACCATCAAGCTGAATAGTGGAGAGTGCCTGATGCACATCCTGCCGGTGCTCTCTCATCACTCTCATCATAAATACACGGAATTTCATCATCTGGCTGAGGTGGGGAATAACTTCCATAACTTCACATAACGAGTTCCCCACCCTAGGAATATTGGAAAAAGGATATCTTTTATCATGATCGAAAAAAAGAATATTACCTGTTCTTAGTCACAATATAATACAAGTTGTGCTCCCAAACACTGATCAAGAGAAGTCTATATATTGGTGCTAGTCAAACAAGCAACAACAACAACAACAACAATATACCCACTATAATCCCACATGTGGGGTATGGGGAGGGTAGAGTGTACACAAATCTTACCCCTACCGTGGTAGAGAAGTTTTCGATAAGACACTCGACTCAAAATAAAGCAATTACAAAGCGGGTCAAATAGGAAAAAAATATAGTAACTACACCGAAGCAATGTGCTAAGCAAGAATAAGTGACAATAGATAATAACAGATATTGAAGGATAAGAAACTACATGGGAAATACTATGTCTACTAGTAAGGAAGGATATGCGAGACAACACTCTACTGCTTACTAACCTTCTACCCTAATCCGTGTCCTCCACAACCTCCTATCTAAGGTCATGTCCTAAGTAAGATGCAATTGCGCCATGTCCTGTCTAATCACCTCTCACCAATACTTCTTCGGCCTACCTCTACCTCTCCTGAAGCCATCCATAGCCAACCTCTCACTCATCCGCACTGACCCGCGCATCTTCTCTTCACAAGCCCGAACCACCTCAACCTCGCTTCCCTCATCTTGTCCTCCATTGAGGCCACTCCCACCTTGTCCCGAATATCTTCATTTCTAATCCTATCTCTCCTAGTATGCCCACACGTGCTAGTCAAACAAGCAACTGAATATATACGCTTATCAGTGTTGAAGATGAATGTGAATGTTGTATCAGATTACTTGGTAAAAAAAACGAATGTTATAGCAGAAATATGGAGTGTCCTAATCAACAGGCAGTGGCGTGCTAATGAGTGATGATTTTTCTTTTTCTATGTTCTGGGGCTTCTTGCAGAAATATGAGGTAAGATTGCGTACCATAGACCCTTGTGGGACGGCTCTTCCCCGGACCCCGCGCATAGCGGGAGCTTAGTGCACCAGGCTGCCCGCTATGTTCTGGGAGGGTATTCATGGTGTTTCAGGTGTTCTGCAACCTTCTAACCATGTTGTCGTCTTACATTATGTGATGATACTTAGATATTACAATTCAAATTGGTCTTTGTAAACTCAAAAATCATGTTGTTGGAAGAATGTCCGGTGCTTTTATCTTTATGTCGTGTGAGCCCGAAAGACATTGTTGATACCTAAGTTCTCTATATGTTTCCTTGCAGCCTCTTTTTTAAACAGGAAATGGAACTTTCCCTCATTGGCCTTCAAAATGCGGGGAAGACATCTCTTGTCAATGCCATTGCTGTAAGGACCTTATATACTCTCTCTCCTTTTTCGATCTCTTTTTTTATTTTAATGTTAACGTTTTCTGACATTAGATATTTTGATCTTTTATCAGACTGGAGCCTACAGCGAGGATATGATTCCAACGGTTGGATTCAATATGCGTAAAGTTACAAAAGGAAATGTGACCATAAAACTCTGGGACCTTGGAGGCCAAAGGAGATTCCGTACTATGTGGGAGCGCTATTGTCGGGGTGTCTCTGCGATATTGTAATTCCTAATCTTTATCTCTGTCCTTATTCGTCTCCTCTGCTTTTATTTTATTTTCTCTTCTTTTTTTGTTTACTGCAATATGCACTTGATGCTTTTGCCTGAATTCAACATTTTGACACCTTTAACGATGAGATTTCTCTTGAGGTGAGTATGTACCTCAAGTTCCTGTACCGAGGTGCAGGGTTGTGCAAATTATATAAAGTCATAAACTACTCATCTTAAAGTCGGTGTCATTTTCGTTTGTGGGGTGCTGCAGGAGAGGTACTCGGTCCGTCTTTCTCGTGACCATGTTATTTCCCTGCCTTAAGGTAACATCGTTGCTGTTGGTTTTAGTTGGGTGTATCGTACCTTTCACTTACCTAGTCCTTGTCATGGTATTTTGATGGCTTATGTCCTGATACTTGGGGGTCGTTTGGTTCTAAACAAGGATAACCCGGGATTATAATCCCACATCTGGGGTAGATAATACCAAGATTTTGGTGTAACATTTATTCCCGCGGGATATATGTTATCCCAAAAATTTTACACCAACCCCTTAAGAGTGTTACTCCCTACGTCCCAATTTATGTGAAGGTATTTGACCGAGCATGGAGTTTAAGAATTTTTGGAACTTGTGGTCTAAAATAAGCAATAGATATTTATGTGGCTATAAAGCATCGTATTAAGGTAAAATAGAAAGTTTAAAGCCAAATTGTTACTAAATATAGAAAGATGTCATTCTTTTTTGGACTGACTATAAAGGAAATAGTGTCACATAAATTGGGACGGAGGGAGTACTACAATTACTAACTTCTCAGTTCTAGCGTCTGCTCTTTGTTCGAACTTTACCTTCCCTATTACCAAGGACAATAAGCAACAAAACCCAGTGCCAGAGAATAGTTTTTGTTGACATTATTAAGTATATAAAGTCTGGTCCTTTAACAATTTAAGCTTTTAGATGAGATTGTCGCACAGTTCAGCAGTTTTTTTTCCATGGAAACTTCCTTTCATTTGCCCAAGTAGTGATGGTGTTCTTTTTCATCCAACTTTTTTGACAAAAAAGGACAGCTTAACTTTGAGTCGTCGAGTACGAAGTGACTGGGCATTACATATTCAGATTGATGAATTGACTTGGGATCTTTTATGCGACAGGTATGTTGTTGATGCTGCTGATAGAGACAGTGTACCTATAACCAGAACCGAGTTACATGAACTTTTGAAGAAACCTTCATTAAGTGGGATTCCGTTGCTTATTTTGGGAAACAAAATCGACAAATCAGAAGCTCTTTCGCAGAAGTCGTTGGTCGATCAACTGTAAGTAGCTGAACATTAATCTTCACGCAAGAATTTCTTTGGCAGACTACATAGACAAACACCTAAACTTGTTGGGATTTTTCATCTAGACACCTAAGCTAAGGGTCTGACCTATTGAACCTTAAAAAAGAAGGCGAGTTGATAAAAGAAATGGTCAGAAACCAAAATTTAGTCACATTTTTGACAGAATAAGGCGTTCTATAGGCCGGTTTCTTAGTTTAGGTGGCTACATAAGAAATAATGACAAGTTTAGGCATCTGTGTATGTGTTATGCTGATTTCTTTCGATTTATGAATTCGCTCTCTTAACTATTTGTGATGCATGTTGTATCAGAGGTCTTGATTCGATAACGGACAGAGAAGTCTGCTGCTACATGATCTCGTGCAAGGATTCTGTAAATATCGATGCTGTTATCGATTGGCTAATTAAGCACTCAAAGACGGCTAAATGAAGAGCGCTTCCGGGTTTCATTCTCGATGCCTCTCGCGGAGGATTATAGTGATCTGGAAAATAGAATATAGTCTATTGAGGATCTTGAAATGATCTGCTAATATATTTTCTGGCTGATCTTTCTTTTGATTGTTTTATATAGTTGTTGATTACAATGCTTTGTTATAAGTGCTTGAACGGTCATACATCTTTCATTATGAATTTGCATAGTTTGTCATCATGCTTCTACGTATAATGTGTCTGTTCTTCTACTGTTTCCCACTTGAAAGAGTTGAAACCAAGCTTTCGGTTCGTGGAAGAGTTCAAACTCATGACACTTATTCTTTCTTATCGCGCAACAAAATAATCTTTGAGCTTTCTGTGGAATCAGAAATCATAGAATAATTAGACGGACCAATTAAAACAACTATTATGCCTTTAATTACAATAATTAAACGACGGACCAATTAAAACAACTAATGTGCCTTTAATTACAAGCAAGTCGGAGTCAATGATATAAATTCTATGTAACCCTTGAACAAAAAATAAATGCATTGACGTAACTAAAATTAGGGGTGGGCAAAAAATCCGGAGAACCGAAAAAACCGAACCGAATCGAAATTCCATTCGTTTTTTTTTCTCGGTTTTTAAAAAAATTGATTTTTTGAAAAATCGAACCGAATCAGGATTTAGTGATTCGGTTCGGTTTTTTAATTTTGGATACGAACCGAACCGAAAAACTGAATTAAATATGTAATTAATCTTATTTTTTATTTTAGGCTACTACTATCTCTTGAATCATAGCCATTGGAACCAATCTATGAAGCTTTTATGGAGTCGAATACGGCATGGACTTGATTAACATATCACGGAAGCATTGACATAAAATGTAGGGAGAAAAAGTTGTTGTAAATTGGTAAAACTTTAAATGGTCATAACTCTGCGCTTGGATGTCCGTTTTACCCAATTTTTTTATTTATTTTGGGTATTTTTCGAGACGGGGCGACCCAAACTGCCGCAAGGCGGTTTGGCGCAGCCAATTTTTAGAAAAAACGTATGTTTTCCTCCAAATCGGTTTCTAATTTTCTTTTTTCTTTAGTAAACATCTCACGATACACAATAGATTTCAACGTCAAAATTTCATGATAGTATAGATGTAAATGTCAATTTCAGTTTTGAAAATTCAATTTTTTTTTAAAAAATAAAAAAATCCATGACCCGTCCCGGCCCACTACCTATTTTTATTCGATTCATATTTTTCGGATACAAAACCGATATAAACCGATATACGCCCAAGCCTAACTAAAATTGAATCCCAACTAATTAATAAGCTATATAAATTATTTCTTCCATTATGTTTTATTTTGGTCTGGTCTGAATGGATTCTATTACGTCTCTTATCAGTAGTAGGGTCCGTTTTTGCCCTTCTACAATGCGTCATTAGAAATGACTATTTTTGATGCAGAGTATAATATATATGTGAAAATTTACTAAAATCTGAATATATTAAGATAAACCAAAATGAGATATAATAATTTTAGTATTAAGATTATTAAAGGTTGAACCCATCAAGTTAAAATTGATGGAAAAACAATAATATTACAACTGTTCTCACACACACAAAAAAAAAAAGGAGAAAAAATAGTTTTATCTTTGAATTTTTAATTAAACACAACATGATAGGCACATGTATAAAACATTAATAATATTTCTAAAGATGTTTTATGAACATTAGAACAATATAGTTAAAAGAATAAGAATTCAAAACAATGCATTTGTTTTGAATTAGCTTTTCCACTGAACGCGTGACGACGCCGTTTCTTCTTCTTCTTCTTGGTGTATATTAAAAGGAAACTTTGGTGTTTTTTGACCATATTGGTATGGTCTTGCTTTGATCAATCTTCATTGAACAGAGAAAAAAGATCAGATAATGTTATTAGAACATAAAAATAATTGTGAAAAGATAATCCCTATTTAAATTTGGCTGTCTTATTTTTCTTATTGAGGATTAATGTGACAATTTTTTTTTTAAATCAACTTTTCTAAAATTGTAAAATGACGGGCATTTTGATATTGGATTAGTTTATGGATGATTTCACGAATTATTACTCGAACTTTGATTTATCAAACCAAAGTCATTACAGTATATATTTTTTTTGTAATAAAAAGAGGCACTCAATGTTGCCTAATTATCAAAGCGTGTCACTAAACAATTTTTTGTAACAAAAATTTCCATCAACTTTGGCTGAGTATCACAAATTTGTTCTCTTCTAATAACTTTTTGTGATTCTTAGATAAAATTGAGTGACATTTTGGTTACAAAAAATCTTTTATTGACTGTCTTGACTTATGTAAAGTTGATTAATCTTTTCGTTTCAAAAAATAATTTAGTGACTTTGATCATTAAACTAAAAATTGAGTGATTATTCATGAAATTAACACAAGATTATATCATGTATTGTTAGATTTTTATAAAACATCGCAACAATAAATTGTGTAGTAATAACAGAAAATTAAAACTAAATTTATTATACCGATGCTTTCGCTTCTCCAGAAATCGGGCAAGGGTTGCTCTACGAGCCATAGCCAGTGCTGCAAATTAAAAACAAAAGATGAATTTATTTAATAATATAAAGATAGATAAATAATAAACTTTAATAAGAAAAAAAAGAGCTGATACCTCCTTTAGCATAATTTGTGGATGCATTTGAAGGCTCTGATTTATTTTCTTTATTCATCACTTTTTCTAAAATCTCATTCATGTGGAGAGTTGTGGATTTAGTAGCAATGTCAATTATTAGCTCAGCCTATATAATTTTTTAATTAAATACAGAATAAGAATATCATATTAAATTAAAAAGAATAAAAAATATCTGCAGAGAATAAAATAAAAATAATTAAAGAGATAGTTCCAAGGACCTTTTCTGGTGATATATCCTGAAAAATATGGACCTCATCCATGTAGAATATGGTCAATGTTGACTCATTTTGCCTCAAGTGGTCACAAATTTTCCTGCAAAAAAAATTATTTTTATTTTAAGAATCATCATCTTACTTTTTGTAAAATGATTCCAAAAAATATGAAAAAATGCATAATAATACCTGGAATCAGAAGTGCTAGTTTTTGGTGCTAAAGGAAAAGTCCCTCCAAAGTAATGGGATTCTTTGGTGAATTTGTAATTTTTTAGGGATGCGTTTTTTGAACTATAGGAAACTATTGGGCTGGAGTTGTAATTCTAGAAAAAGAGAAGAAGAAAAGTTGATTAATAATTTAGTTTATGAGAATTTATATAAATGAAGGAATTAATTAGAATTCAATAGGGAATATTGTGAATAACCTGAAAGAATGTGTTTTCAGGTTGAGTAGCTGACTCAGCCATAGATGAAAATGGCCACTTCATCCCCGAAGCTAATTTTAAGCATAAATAAAAAAGGCAAAAAAAAAAGAAGATAATAGTTAGAAGATGCAATGAGGTTCGACCAAATCTACTGCTTAAAAAGAACTAATAAAAGTATTCAATGAGGTTCGACCAAATCTAATGCTTAGAGCCGAAGTAGAGAGAGTTTCATATGAATGAAAAAATTGTACACTCATTACTAAAAAATACTCAAATTTGACGTTTCCAACTAAATCGATCGAAAGTCCATTTGAAACGTTACCGACAAATCAAATTTTGATGAATTTTCGACCGGACGTACGATAAAAAAATCCCCCCTTTTTATAATGATTGTATATAAAAACCCCAATTACAACCCATTTATATAAAGATCTTGGCTAGTTTCTAATCCTACAGAAAATAAAGTGCAGTTCGGTGCATAAACTATCCCGCATTAATAGAATTCGACCTTGTTCCAAGGGGTGTAATGTAGACAACCTACCCTAATCATACAGAAAATGATCTTCCAAAATCTACAAGGACAGTAGGTTTCTTAATCCTACGAGGAGAATGAGTTTCCTAAATTATTTAAAAAATCTGGTATAATAAAATTCACAAATTTCATGACATAAACAACAACAACAACAAATTAAGAAAACAATTATTATTTGTTTAACCATCAGATGCATGGATCCCAAAAGGCATAGTACTTACTGCTATGTAGATAATACAATATGTGCAATTTAAGTTGTATCTCATCTCTTTTGTATCTTTAATAGCTCTTATATCTATTGACAATGTAAAATCTCTTTAGGCTAATTTAAGTTGTATCTCATATTTTATAAGGTGGATGCAAGTTTGAAGTCTCTAAATTTTAGAGTCTTCTCATTTGAAGTTACTAGTCGAGATTTAAATTTATAACTAATATAGATTAAATAATTTCTTAAAACTAATATATATTTAAACTAGAGTTATTAAATTCTACCGAACTCGTACTTTCCATACATCCACATCCTGGTAATAGTTAGATCATGTGCTTCGTCTTTCAAGTACTAACCCTACCTGTTATGATGATCTAGGGATAGATGCATGTATTGTTGGATACAATAACGGCAGAGAACGGGAAGTAAGTAAATATTACAATTGCTATAAATATTATGTTTTATTATTATCACATCGTTATATCTTATTTTAAATAATTTACATTTTTCTTCAAAACATTTTAAATATTAAACCCCTTTTTATATTTTAAACTCATAACCTATTTATTTCCCAAAACAAACACCCATTTTAAAAGGGGCAGCCCATTTGGCCACCCCATTTTTGGACCCCCAATCCGGCGGCCCACAACCCCAAGCCCAATCCCTTCCTTTATTTCCCCCTTTTATCCCCTAACCCTAAAACACAACAAGAAAAAACAAACCCTCCCTTCACCAATCACCCCTTTCGACCGACAACCACCCTACCCCACGGTCACCGACCTACACCCCTACCCCCAGGTCGCTGAACCCGTCACCTCCCCTGACACCGTCACCTCACCAACACACCCCCCAAAATCCGCAACACATACCCTAAGAAATCGCCCAAAAATCAGATTTTTTGTCCCCTTTTGTTTGAAATTCGAACTTGACTTTATGGGGGAAAACCCACCTATAAAATCCCCCTTTGTCTTCTATTGAGGGGGACCGGAAAAATATAAAAAAAGAGGTTCGGGTCTAGTTTTGTGGAGTCCGAATAAAAAAAAGAGGGGATTTTTTGGAGGTCCTAAGTCCGAAAAAAAAGGGTTTGGAAAGTTGTTTTGTTGGTGGTTTTCAGTGCTTTTGTTGGTGGTTTCCGGTTGTTTTGTTGGTGATTTCCGGTTGGTTTTATTTCCGGTCGGTTTTTGTAATTTTATTTTTTCGATCGTTGTTTTGGTTGGTTTCTCTCGGTCGGAGTTCTAAAAATCAAAAATCAAGAACAATCCGGGTCGGGTCACTACTCTATCTCGATTACTGTTCCGACGGGTAAAATTTCAAGATTTTTGTTGTGTTCAATAATCTGTTGTTAGCTATCTAAAAATCTAAGAAAAAACTTATTCGGGTCGTGACTTTGATTCGGGTCGGGTCATCGATCCGGGTCGATCCGGTTTGGGTAAATTTTCAGATTTTTTGTAATTGATATTTTGTTGTTGGTTATATGAAATTTGGAAAAAGAAATCGATTCGGGCTGAAACCTCTGATTCTGGTCGGGTCACCTATCCGAATCGGGTCACTATCCAGATCGGGTCGACCCGGTTTGGGTATATTTCCAGATTCATATGCTTGATATTTTATTGTTGGTTATCTGAAAATCAAGAAAAAAAATTTGATTCCGAATCCTTTTTCGGGTCACTGTTCAGGATCCGGGTCGGGTTAAATTTCAGAATTCGGGTCGGACATTTTTTATTGCGAACTGTTGCTTTTTTGGCATTTAAACATCCGTATATGGATATCTTACTGTTTTAATGATTTGAATAAATACTACATTTAGGCCAATGAAATTGAATTTGAGGCCGTGCCCCTTCGGAAAATGCTCTTCTGTTTCAGTTTGCTGTTTTTGGCATTTAAACATCCGTACACGGATATCTTACTGTTTTACAGATTTTAACAAATACTGCACTCTGGCCGATGAAAAAATATTCGTCGATTTTTGAGGCCTCCACAGTTGGAAAGACGGAAATAAAACTTCTGGGCAAGGATGAAACTTAAACATTTTTCCATCCGAGATACCAAACATGTTAGGTAGACAAGGCAACTAAAATGACCAACGAGTCATATGTTTACAGCCATGACGTGATTGGAATGATCTTTTTAAAATTTAAGTCTGAGCCCTCCGTAATCAAAACATTTACTGTTTTGGATACGGATCTGAAGTTATTTATATTCAACTGTTTCCAACCGTTTGTTCTTGACAGCTTGCAAGGCATATTTATGAAAGTTAAAGAAGACAAGATACCTCTCGAAGATGATTTATTTTATTGTTGTTTTTACTTTCTTTAATTCAGCTTTATTTCATTATGTATTGTAATATTATTGTACTCGTGAAATTATTGAAATGTTTAGAATAGGTAGACTTAGAATTAATTAATAGGGTAGTCAAACTGAAAATCCATCGCTAGTTTATTTATTTTTAGGCTCGGTTAGTTTTAAAATTGGAAATCGCTAGTTTAACTATTTTTAGGCCCGTCGCCCATAAAAAATCACGTTGCATATATTTTTATCAATTTTCATACAAATGCATACTTTTTTTCAACTTTACATGTATTTTTAATGTCAATACAAATGCATACTTGTACAAATGCATCCTTTCATTAAATACTTGCAACGTCATTTTAAATTTATATTTTTAAACATGCATTTTCTTAGTACAGTAATTAACCTAAGTTTGATCGGATAATCGCAAGTTAGCAGATCTTAAAGGGTGCCTAACTCTTTCCCTTTAGGATAATAAATAATCCTTACTTAGAATCTTATTAGTTTCGCAAATCATAAAATCGAAGTTATTTTACAGCATTTAGTTAATATTCATGTGCCCTAATTCACCTTAGAATAATTAGGTGGCGACTCCTCAAAGGAAGTATTTTTTATCCAATCAGAGGGAATCGGCCCATCGCGTCGCGAAGCCGCGGTTAAAAACGGGCGCGACAATAATTATATTTTATTATTTTTTTACGATGGTGATGTTCGGATCAGCTTGCATGCATTATGAATATCTTATCGGCTGATTGGGCAGATGAGAAGAAATTACTAATATTTTTTGCTTCCTATGAGATTTGAACCTTAGAGGCTGAGGTGAGATTTTGAGTTTATGATTATGAAATTTAGACAAGTTAACTTATGGATAAATTGTTTACACATATTATTTTTATTAGTAAAACATATACAAGGTTTGGATCGAAAGCTGGGTCTACCGAACTCATAAACAAAATTATAGCTCCGCTCCTATTTGAACCTAAGATCTCATGATTCTCCACTACTTCATTGATTAACCGACCACAATCTCGGATACTTTTATATAGTTACTACTATATTTTACACAATATGATAGAATGAAAATTCTTTTATAAATTAAAGCTTACATAAATATAGACACACCAAACTTAATAGGATAAGGTTCTCATATTCCAAGCTTACACATCATCACTTAGGGACTGAATTAGGTTTAGTGTGATTCATGGGAAAAACTATGATTTTGACTTGCTATTAACATTAGTATATATACAAATGGGTTTTTAATGTAATATCCAAACATAAACTAAACTACACAACAAACAGATCAGTCCGATAAAAAATGTAACTAAATATGGTCTTGTTTTTAAATTGGAAAAGGAACCAATTAAGGAAAGATTAAACACAAGGAACTTGTTAAATATCCATAGGATATACACGATATACACGTGTATATCCTATGTATATTGGGCCTCGGTTGTGTATGGTTGGCCGTGTATATGGTCGATAGTTTAGGTAATGCTTTAGTCTCCTAGTTTAGGTAATGTTGTGGTGTAATTAGTATTGTACACTTACCATAATATTTGTATTACCATAATTGTATAGTTAGTGTCCAAGTAAAATAAGGTTTTAGGAGTAGAATAGAAATATGATTCTCTTATTATGGAAATATGTAAATTGTATATATACTCTTTTAATTAATGAGAATAATCAAGGAATTATTTCTTTCCGAACTAATGAAGTGAGTTCACTTATAGCCTTCAGTTTGCCAAAAACATTTGTGTTCTTTATTTGGTGATGTGAAATAGGGTTAGAATCAAACAGAAGTTGTAAATATCAGAAAGAAAAATATTTATAGTGAGTTCACTTATAGCCTTCAGTTTGCCAAAAACATTTGTATTCTTTATTTGGTGATGTGAAATAGGGTTAGAATCAAACAGAAGTTGTAAATATCAGAAAGAAAAATATTTATGAATATCTGAAATTAACAGAAGAAGACTAATCATAAAGACTATAGCAACAAATGATAGTACAAATTAAAGTTCACTTTCATTGTTTACTGTCAATTGAACTTACTCTCATTTGAGATCTACTTACAATAATAGAGATTTTTATTTCTAAGTTTGACTATATTTTCCAAATTAATTAATTACCCTTTTCTCTTTTCTCATTCACAAAGAAAATTCTATCAAAATTCCATAATCAAACCTGAAATCAAGAAGAAAACGAAGATATTTTCTTTTTTTCTTCTCTTTTGTTGTTAAATATAAAAGAAAAAGATTTGTTTTGTACCTTTGGTGTGTTGCTTCTCCATTTCTGATAATTGGGGTCTGCTGTTGAGCTCCAAAAAATCTATCTCCATTCTTGAATCCGTTTTTTTTCACTTCCAAAGATTTATAGAGTAAAAAACTAGAAATCAAGAAATGAAAAGTAATAAAATAAGAAGAAATATTCTTATTAAATTGTTAAGAAAGAAGAAGAAAAAAATAAGAAGAAAGTACAATATCAGATAAGATTGAGACGCTCCATGCAATTATAAGAGAATACAAATTGATGGAACATTAAAATGAAGAAGAAAAAAAGAACAATCAGCTCATTAAAATATAAAAAAAAAAATACACAGAAAATTGATAGCCACAACTTGTTGCTTTTTTTCTTCTTCTTCCTCATCATCTTTTTTTTTAATTGATTTGAAAATAAAATGATTGGTTGATATTTATTTGAGTAGTAATATAATATCCTACACAAATGTTTAAAACAAGGGACGAACTTACTCTTATTCAAATATCTTATATTCATCCCAAAGGTCACATGTACTACGTATGTATTGTGATGTGTTTTTTTTATGAAGTGAAAGTTCCTAATTTAACCATGTGTTAGATATTGTGGAGGATGATAATTAAAGTTGTGTGATTATGTGTTTGTGAACACCCTTTAAGATGTGATGGATGATAAGTTGTGCAATTATCTTTTTGTGAACACCATTTGAGGGTGCGGTGAAAGGTAATATTGATTAGAGCAGCAGCAGAGTTAGAATTTTTATTAAGAAGATCTCAAGTACTCCCCGTCCCAATTTGTTTGAAGGTTAACCAGTTTTGAGAGTCGAACAGTTTTATCTTTGACTTAATTGTAAACATAGATTCTTCGACTATTTTATAATAAAGTTTATATATTTGAAAACTACATAAAGAGTTCTATAAATTTGTATAATTAATAATTCACAATATACGAAAAAAGTTGAAGAAAATCATAGTTAAAGAAAGAACTGTTTGACTCTACAAACTGGTCAACTTTCAAACAAATTGAGATGGAGGAAGTATAAAGAAATTAAAACAAGAAAAGTCATAGGTGAATTCACGATTTGAAATTTTTGGTATCTTATAACAACTACAAGTTAAAATACAATAAAAATTGAGTTTACACTACAAGAGAACATGCTATTAGCTAGGGATTTTAGCTGGGAAATGTAGATCCATAGCTAATATTCAACTTTAGCTAGGGGTTTGGCTAGAAAAGTCCTTTTTCCTTGCAAAAAATTTCAGTTGAAAAATAGCTAGAAATTTACTAGGGCCAATTCCTAGCTAAAATTTAGCTAGAACTCTTTCCTAGCAAATTCTGTAGCTAATGTTTAGCGGGAATTTTAATTTGGCGCTAATTTTCTTTTTCCAAATGATTGTGGTTTAGCTAGGATACAATCCGTGGCTAATCCCCAGCAATATGTTAGCTAGGGAAGCTTCCTAGCTAAAGTTTAGCCGGAATTTTATTTTGGATCTAAAAAGTTTTCTAAAAAATTGTGATTTAGCTAGGAACTCAATCTATAGCTAATCCCTAATAAAAATTAGCTAGGACGTTTCCTAGCCAAATGTATAGCTAAACTTTAGCGGGATTTCTAATATAGTGTTTTTTTTGTCGATTCTATTTAGGTAGGATAAACTCCATAACTAATATTTAACAAATTATCATTATTATTATAAAGGAAAAATGTATGAATGGCGATAATAAGAGTTTAATCACCGTTTTTGAATTTTACTAGTTCTCTATATGTACTCCATTCATTCTAATATATGTGTTGTGTTTGATAGGGCAAGGAGTTTAAAAAAGAAATAAAGATTTATGAATTTTTTTATCTAAAACAATTCATAAATATTTTGAGTGATTGTAAATAATCTCATCGAGGGTAAAAGAAGAAGTTTAAAGTTAGATTTTTTAAAATATAAAATAATGTCATAATTTTTGGGGAAAATTAATAAAAGAAAAGTGTGTCACATAAATTGAATAAATTAATTCTTTAAATCTATTTATTTATTATATTTTGAATCTTTTAGTTTGTTATGTATTGTAATTTAGTGTTTATTCTCTTTTATTGTCGGTAGTTTGTATAATTCACAGTAAAATAGGAGTAAAAAAAAAGAAATAAAACGAAAAATATAAAATATGGAACAAAGACCCTGATCCCTTTAACCCGTCGAACCCTTTTATCTCCAAATCTCTAATATTGCTCCTTCAATATCACTAGAACACCTTCAACCTCAAGCTACTAAAAATGTATATAAAAATTACGACTGCTTTAATACAACGGTTTAGCTTTGCAAGCAAGGGTTCATTGGCCTAAATGTGCTGTCGGGTGGAAGTATGTCATGAGGGCTATGTTAGGTAATGTCATGAGACAACCGTGGTTATATTAGGAAAGACACACATGACAAAGATCAAGGGCTTAAGAGTTTTACTACTGGGGCAAAGCGCAAGCTACGTGCACATGCACAAGGTAAGTGTGTCAAACTTGAGAATTGGAATGTACGCGCGAGAGCGACGCTCAGTGTTAGGAGAGGGACTGACATGTCCATACATGTAATAACTTATACCTTCGGGGGTGAGATTAGAAGTGCTCGTCATGATAAGTAGGTCATGAAAAAAGGTAGTCGAATCATATAATAGTCGTATGTCAAGATTTGGAGTTTAACGGGTTATAATTTAAAAGTCGACAAAGGGTCGTTGAAGTTAATATTGGAAAATCCATTTGTATTTGAGTCATGTTCCACGGAGCTTTACTCCCAATATACTTGAAGTTACGAGTTGATCCACCTACCAAATCGAACTACGAGTCTAGTTTCCAACGTATTAAAACATTCGTTGTACGACTTCGGGATAGGAAATTATTCGCAGTTAATCACAAACTGCAAAAGTACCAGCAATGAAGAATTGAGGCTCGCGATGTGAGGACCATCACATGGAACCTTGGAGCGATGGCCACTGCACTGTGAGGGTGGTGAGGCGGTGGCATAGTATATAAGATAAGATCAGACCTTGTGAGCTCATTTTCCACACTTTCTTGAACGAAAATTGGAGCATACTCTCTCTAAAGTTCATCCTTATACTCTAAAGTGTTCATAAGGTAAGTTGAGATAAAATCTTTCTCTTGATTCTTCTTCAAGTATCAAAATTCTCATCTCCGTTCTCTATCGTGGTTGCAGAACGTTGCTTGTTCTTGTAAGATCGGACAAAGGAGCCAAGTTTCTCCCGTAGCTAAGGTATGATACTTTTCTTATCGTCGTAGAAGGAGTCGTAAGATTGTTCTTGGTATGTTTATCATTTAGAACTCACGGGACGGTAATAGAAAGCTGTGAGTCTAAGTTTATCGAGATTGTTTTAGATGTTTGAATTGATTGTTGGGCTGCCTAGGTTGTGATTGTTGTTGTTATGGAGTTCGGATGGAGAAGGAAGTGGAGAAATGCCGAATAGTCGTAGTATAGCGAGCTCGTCGAATTGTTGTTATGTCTTCTTGTTGGCTAATACTAGTATCACTATCATATCTTGTAAATTAAGCTTGTAAAGGGGCGATCGTTCGTTGTAGTTGTTGGAGGATCGTGAATCGAGATATGTAATGGATATATTGTCTTCGCCTTTTCGGCATGAATCCTTACTATATGCTTTCCTCCAAAATGAGGTTTAAAGGAATGAAACGTCATGACCCTTCCATTTATATACTTAATATTCCTACATGTTCTTTATTCGATATCGCTGCGTTAAGTCAAGCCTTCATGTTACTATTTGCAGTCTCTGGTCTCCATTTGGAAAGTATATCTCACTTCATTGAGAAGTATGTGCCATACGTGTTACCTATAATATTTTCATAAGTATATCGATAACACGAAATTATGTACAATACCTTCATAATCTAATAAACTGATTGTTCAAGGTGTTAATCATATGTTTAAAGGTGATCTATTACAGCTGATAGCCCTTGCAACTTATTAGTATGACAATTATTATTTATAGCTAATAGCCTGTGTAGCTCATCAGTCTGAAAGTTATAATTTACAGTTGATAGCATGTGTATCTCTTCGGTGTGACAAGTATTATATATAAGACTGGCAGATATTATATATAAGAGACCCTTGTGGCTCGACATATTATCTATTATGTGGCTTATGTGGCTTACTTGATCTATAACTATAACAAGGTAAAGAACGAATCTAATGTAAAGTATTCCAAAAGTAATAAAGTATATGACCCCAAGTTCTACGGTAAACGAACCTAAAGATTTGTGTAACATATTAGTAACGGTGAGATATTCCATATGGTTCTGCAGGTTATCTCTTGTACTCATTTACACTCAGCTGCTTATACTTGATGTTCCTTTCATTTGAGTTTCAGCTCTTACCCTATGTTATTTTATCTTTCTTACATACGAGTACAATTTCATCTATACTCGTGTGTCTTTTCTCGGAGGAGTTGCATTTCATGATGCAGGTTCAGACACTTGGTGTTCCTGAACTTCATTTACTTTTCTACTTTATTTGTTGCTTGAATAGTACTTTTAAACGTAACATTTTAGTTTTCGGTGGCACTAATCACTCTACAAATGAAAAGGTATTTTGTTTGAATTCGGAAGTCCGAAAATTTAATCACATAATAACTAGGAAATTTCTAGAATTATCCCTACTAAAATGTAGTACTACTAGTTTGGGAAATTCCCCGCCAAAACTCTAGCTATTTTTTAGCCGGATTTGAAAGTAAAATACTCTTATCTTTTTATTAAAAATTAAGCCTAGCTAGACATAAAGTGTAGCTAAATTCTAATAACCTTATTCTTAATCCCTCTAAACACTCGAACTAGCGTCTAGTAAAGCACAACTGATTATCGCTGCCGCTTGTAAGCTTCTGGTTAGAATTTCTCCTATGCCTAATGCATTTGTACAAATAGGTCTTCTTGTGAGTATTCAATTTATGATGGGTGTTCATCAATAACTTCCTCGCACCAGGAACTCTTGTGAGTGTTTAATTTATTGTTAACTGCAGAACTAAGAGAGCAATTCCTCTAATGAATTGTGCTTCCTATGTTATATATAGAAATTGCACTTCTGAATTCGGATAATGTGATTTAAATTGTTTTCACGTGTATGCTTTGTTTGTGTTAAGAGTCTCACATCGGATATGAAATGGGAATATGAACTCTTTATATGGACTTGGACAATCCTCACTTACAAGCTATCTTTTGGGGTTGAGTTAGGTCCAAGATCCATTCTTTACATGGTATCAGAGTCGGACTCATTCCAATTCTTTGTTCGTCGATGTTGGGCCCCCAAATTATATTGTACACGCTCCAGTTAATGAGGTCTGGGCGTGCGGGGAGTATTAAGAGCCTTACATCGGATATGGAATGGAACATGGACTCCTTATATAGACTTGGACAATCTTCACCCTACAAGCTAGCTTTTGGGGTTGAGTTAGGCCCAAGATCCATTATTTACAGTTTGGTTTTTGCTGATTATTAGCTTGTCGTCCTAATATTTTTGTTCAGTAATTGATAAGCAAGGAACTGTTTACCAATTACCATATCTAAATTCATTAAATGTTTGAACATAGAGCTCAATTATTCATGATAATGGCACCTTACCGGATTGATGACACTGTAAAAATTACATAAGCTCATGGTTACTGAGTTAAGCATGCATTATTAACATTTATAATACACATGGAAGAGAAGAATACTTTTACATGATTTCAAGTGATTGTGAAGTATTATTTCCTTAATATATAGTCATACATATTACTTTTACTTGAAGCATGCTTGCTCACAGATATCTACTTTGTAATTGTTATAATAATATCTTCCAAGAAGAAAAAAAGTAGAGAGACATTTTTTATGCTTTTGGTTCCTTCACAATGCCTTTTTCTTGGTATTGAGTGACACCCCTTTAAGGAAATAATGAATCTGGAAAGTCTTATGTTGTTATTTTGATGTTGTTCCTGGTCAGCAAAGTTTTGTACTAAGTTAACAATGGGAGTATTATTCTACTATTTGGTTTGATTGCTCCATGTTGCAGAATCGGGTTAACATAGTTTCCTATATACACTGTAGACTTTTCTTCAAGATTCAGTATTTTGATTTAGTATTGGCCGGATTGTGTGAAGGAGGAGAATTACTTGACTGAATATTGTCAAGGTAAATGGAATGCTCTTAATAAATTAAGTAAACTTCTTCGGCTGCTTGCAATTTTGTATTTCATTGTACTATATCTATTGCACAGCTGTTGTTTTCTTTTATTTTGAGCCGAGTGTCAATTGAAAACAACCTCTCTACCTCACAAAAGTAGGGGTAAGTTTTGCGTACATCCTATCCTCCCCAGACCCTACTTGTGGGACTACACTGCGGGTGTTGTTGTTTGTTGTTATATCTATTGCAGAGATGGTAAATATCCGAAGGATTGATGCGAAATTTTTTGTTGTTCAAATTCTTAGTGTTGAGGCATTTTATCACTTTCAAGGTATGCTCCAACATGACTTGAAGCATGAGGTTTATAGGAAATTTTTTACTCTCTGTAAAGACTAATTGCTTTCTATTTCATTTTGATACTATGGTTAACAATACTTTTACATTTGCTGGCATCACATAATTTTCTTTTCACCCCTAGAAATGAAGATGATGATAAAAAGCTATTGATTTTGAGCTTTCTGACTTTATAAGACTAGGTAACTTTCTAAAAACGCTTTCTTAAAATCTGTATAAGTTATTGTACCAAAAGCACCTTTAAGGGTTGTAATTGAATGTTTCATTGGCTACAATATTTCTCCACTGTCACTTATTTCTGTTGTTTGCAGGTTTTGTTCTAAAATGAATTAATTACAATTACAAATAGATGATGAGCTATCAAGAAACGGTCTTTGTTCTGTTTTTCAAGGGCTTGTACTGGAGTAAAAGTGTAAAACAATTCAGAATCTAGTAGTCATCTGTCAATTCCAGCCAATCATGTGATCTCTGAATTATTAATTCAAGTTTTACCAATCATGTTAACTTTTTTTGTTAATTGATATAATAATTAATTACCTTAATTTTGTTTGTAGATTCATTGTAAAGATTAAAGAGGTGGGTTTGAATGGTATGTGAGTACAACTAGTACAGAAAACCAAAAGTAAGTAAATATTACAATCGCTTAAAATAGATAAACTACTAAGATTACAACAAGAAACTTATAATCTTTAGTTTACAAAACTAGAAACAAGAACAAACACGAACTCTTTGTGACTTGGCTAAGTCGAGTGATGACACTCTATCTTTAAGACAAGATTGCCCCGTACATATCATTTTACGTTATGGGCAATAGTCTCCAAAAATAAAACAGCAACTTAACAAATGAGCAAAGGTAACTCAAGTGTTACTCTTGAATAACTTTGAGTATTGAAAGGATGTCAAAGATGATGAAGATTTTAGAAAAATATTTCTAAGTGTTTCCCAATTGAGCCAAAGGCCTCAATTTATAGTGTAAGGAAGATGACATCTCAACTAGTCAACTAATGACTTTCAATAGCCATGTAATGTCACTTATTGAGGGATTACAATCAGCCAAGTAAATGGCTGAATTCATGTGTCAAGTAATGGAGATTCAATGTTCCAAAACCAACCCAAGAGTCAGAAATTTTCAGCTTCCCGTCGCAGGTTCTGCCTCGGAAGCGCCGCGGTGCTGCAACATTAGCGCCGCGGCTCCAGTAGCTACTGCACATGACTCGTTTCATCATACACTTCGCACATTTCTTCCTTCGTTTACCAACATGGAATACTTGTCATTTGGTCAATAACCGTCCATCATTCCATGTCTCAACTGTTTCACTAATGAAATTTAAGATACTTGGCACTACGTGTGCACGTGTGTGGAAATGATGTTTCCGACGTGCGGGACCCCAATTGTTCGAGTCATAAATAATGGGATACACTTAATTCCACATTAGTAAATTTCCAACAATCCCCTCTTGAAAGAGATTTTGGCGCACTCACAAGGTGTCTATTTTCAGCAATCTTTCAGCGGACAGATGTTGCATCTGGATAGGTAGCTTCCGCTTTGAACCTTCCATAGTTGAATACCATCGGACTTACTACGCGGTGAACGTGATGTCTTGAACCGTCAGTGTTTAGTGTAAGCCAACTCAACGGTACCAACACAACAACTTCCCTTACTTTGTTCTTCTAAATATTTTGTCCGTTGTGGTCGTGGACACTCTTGGATTCTTAAGTGCGTTCATTTGAGGTGGTCTGTCCTCGTACTTAAATAGGCGGTCTCCTACAAGGTATCCTGTTATACCCCACTTCACAAGTGTTAGGAACCATTAAAATTTTCCGCAAACCTAACCTCAACCGTTGAAGATCATTAAAGGTTTTGGAAACTTAACCTTTACCCACCCTGCAGATAACACTTAATGTCTATCACGGGAACAGCTTTGGATTGATGTTTCTTTACAGAAATCACTATCTGAAGTGCTCTTACTTTCACCAAAACGGTCAATCGAACCTTTACAGCTTAGTTTTCCCATTGAACCTAATTCCCGAGATCTCCAATCAATAAGGTTGGGTTACCACCGTATCCGTCCTTATTGTTTGGGTTTTAAGTTCATTCCCCTAGACCGACAGAACATCTGATCTCTGGGTATGCCCTTAATCAAAGTATCTGCTATGTTATCCTTTGATTTTACATAATCAATGAAAATAATACCCGTGGTGATCAGTCGCTTAGCGGTCTTGTCGCACCCATTTTTAACCACGGTCCGCGACGTAATAGGTCGATTCCTCTTGATTTTGGAATGTTGTTCAGGAGTCGTCACCTAATTATTCTACGGTGAAGTAGGGCACCTAATGTTAACTAAAATGATGCAAGGTGAACTCCGATTACTGATCTGCGAAACTATGAGATTCTAGGTAAGGATTCTTTATTATCCTAAAGGGAAGGGGTTAGGCACGCTTTTAAATCCGCTAACTTGCGATTATCTGGTCAAACTCATGTTAATTATTATACTAAGGAACAAAGCATGTTTAAAAACATATAAAGTAAAAAAGGATGTAAGTAAAAAAGATGCATTTTGACAAAGTAAAAGTTTTCACCACTTATTCTTTTGAAGAGCCCCGCAAAGTTAATTGCGGTTTTTGAAAAGTAAATTTCCGACATAAAATCCGAAAAGCAGGCATGACATTGTTTATGAAAATACATGTAAAAATTGAAAAGCATGCATTTGTAAGGCATTATTTATAAAATATATGCAAAGTTGAATTTTGAATAAAAGGCATGCATTGTTTATAAAATACAAGCAAAGTGGTTTTTTTTAATAAAACATACATTTGTATTGGATTATTTACAAAATACATATAAAGTTAATTTTTTGGATAAAACATGCATTTGCATTATTTACAAAAATACATATAAAGTTGTTTTTTTTATAAAAGTATGCATTATTTATAAAATACATATCTTTACAATTGATAGTAAAGGAGAAAAGCAATTTGTTTATAAAGCAAAGAAGTGATTTTTAGGAAAGTTAGTTTATAGCAAATCGGATAAAAGACAAACCTATTTAGCGACGCATTTTCAATTTTTAAACTACCCGAGCCTAAAATAAATAATATAGCGACGGGTTTTGCATTTTGAGCTACCCTATTAATCTATCAATTCAAAGCCTAATTATTCTTAAGTGTTCCGATGACCGCACAGAAAATTAAATAATTATTACAACCCAAAATAAAAAAAATAGAAAGGCGGTATTAAAGAATTAAAGCTGCGACTAGAGCGGATGACGATAACATCACTCCCTATTTGTTTAGAAATCCCGAGGCCGGAGAATGCAATGAGTGTGGATGCGGGTCTTCGTTTTGACAAAAGTCATGATGAGTCTCATTAAGAGATTCTCCGTTGCTCTCAATGCATTTCATGTAAATAAAAGAAAAGAAAAGGATTAGTGACGGAATACAAAAATATATATGTATAAAGAATGTAAACAAATAATTTATGAAAGATAAAGTGTTATCGGGAAGCATGCAGCTCGTATTAACTGTAGTAACCTGAGAATAAATTAACAAACCCAAAAAAATAACAGCACAACATTCAATTACGTAATGGGTCTTAGAATGCAAAAAGTATGAGAGTAAAAGTGTTATCGGGAAGCATGCGGCTCGTATTAACTGTAGTAACCTGAGAATAAATTAACAAACCCAAAAAAATAACAGCACAACATTCAATTACGTAATGGGTCTTAGAATGCAAAAAGTATGAGAGTAAAAGTATAAACAGGTCCAAAACATAATTTTCAGATATAAAAAAAACAGATCGGCCTAGATGCACAATGGGCCCAATTAACACATATTCATAAATATACAATCTCATATTTGATATCCATTTAAACATATAAGGGCAGGTATACATGATATAGTCTCAATTAATTCTGTTTAGACCTCAATAGACATTACATAAGGTTCACATTGACTATCTCAAGTTAGTATGGCAACCGACCAACATACTCATGATGTATACCAAGAACAAATATGTATATTACATGATTCTTAAACATGAACCTGACACAGTACAAACAATCAGCTTGAATCAACATTTTTACAAGATTTCATTATTTGCTACACAACCCTTGTAATCATATTGGGGCTAAACTAACTCTATATATCATGATTTCTATTAAACTAAATATTACAACAAGTGCAGGAAACAGGAAGTAAGTAAATATTACAATCGCTTAGCAAGGATAAACTACTAAAAACTACTAAGATTACAACAAGAAACTTATAATCTTTAGTTTACAAAACTGGAAACAAGAACAAACACGAACTCTTTGTGACTTGGCTGAGTCGAGTGATGTCACTCTGTCTTTAAGACAAGATTGCCCCGTATATATCATTTTACGTTATGGGCAATAGTCTCTCAAGATAAAACAACAACTTAACAAATGAGCAAAGGAAACTCAAGTGTTACTCTTGAAGAACTTTGAGTATTGAAAGGATGCCAAAGATGAAGAAGATTTCAAAAAAATATTTCCAAGTGTTTCTCAATTGAGCCAAAGGCCTCAATTTATAGTGTAAGGAAGATGACATCTCAACTAGCTAACTAATGACTTTCAATAGCCATGTAATGACACTTATTGAGGGGTTACAATCAGCCAAGTAAATGGCTGAATTCATGTATCAAGTAATGGAGATTCAATGCTCCAAAATCAGTCCAAGAGTCAGAAATTTTCAGCTTCCCGTCGCAGGTTCTGCCTCAGAAGCGCCGCGGCTCCAGTAGCTACTGCCCATTTAGCGTTGCGGCCCTTCGCGGCTACGCGGCCCTTTCCGATTCGTTTCATCGCACACTTCTTCCTTCGTTTACCAACATGGAATACTTGTCATTTGGCCAATAACCGTCCATCATTCTATGTCTCAACTGTTTCACTTACGTACCAATATCTCTTTTACTAATGAAATTTATGATACTTGACACTACGTGTGCACGTGTGTGAAAACGACGTTTCCGACGTGCGAGGCTCCAATTGTTCGAGTCATAAATAATGAGATACACTTAATTCCACATTAGTAAATTTTCAACATTGTACACCAAAGAAATGGAGATAGTGTTGAAGTTGAGGAGGTAAAGATGGAAAGAAAACGACTCTAAATGGAAACAATGGTTGTGGTTTTCCTTTGGATCAATCTTAAGATACTGGGAATTTATGTTATTAGACATGTATTATCTCATTTGTAAATACGTTCTTCATCTTTTTGAGATTAATGGTAATGTTATATTTGTACAAGATTTATATATAAAATATCAGTTAATAATGATTTGTTGCAACTTGAATGACTTCTATTATTGTTCTTATCATATTCAAATTATATAGAAAAAAACAATTGTTTTCTTTATAAACTTACGGGAAGTGTATCAAATTAGCTGGAGAATGGCTAGGAAGTGACAAACATTTTAGCTTGGGACGTTCCTAGCTAATTGTAAAGATAATTCCCATCCTCTAAATAAATTTAGCTAGGAATAGTCCATAGCTAAAATTTGCTACGGATGGCAGCCTAGCAAGAGTCCAAGCCATCCCTAGCTAAATTCAGCTAGGCGTGTATTAGCTATAGAATTCAGCTAGGGTCATTTTCCTAGCTAAAATGACTTTAGCTAGGAATTTTTATAAGTTAGCTAGGAATTCCGTCCTAACTAATTGCATGTTCTCTTGTTACAGTTCAATATCTATGAATACTTAGTAACTTTTTTAATACAAATGACGTGAACCCAGTGATTTAAGGCTCGATAGAAGTCAATACAATTTGAAATCTAATATATATACATAAAAAGTAATTCGGATATTATATATACATTGCATTTTTTTGAATTAAGAAGAGAGTTCAAATAAACCCCTTGCATCTTCTAATTATGCCTTTGAAGTTTGAACTAGAGAACTCAGATTCGACTCCTAATGAACATCGTCGATAGGGAGCGTTGAAACACATGTGTAAGCTTTATGTGGATCAAATGTGATCGATTGATCATTCAGTAAATTTAAAACATCGAATATTTTTCTTTTTCTGAATCAAATTAAAAGACATATACAAGATAATCTGATGTATTTCCCCCCCAAAAATGTAATTAAAATTTGATGTACTAGTTGTTGAATTTCCATTAAGGAAAGAAGTAGTAGTTTCTTTATTAGTTTCTTTTCTAATAAAATTGAAGCATCAAAGTCTATGAAGATATTTGCTCCAATGTGATTATGTGAACTAAAATGACGTGGTCCTTTTGTAGCCTTATTCATTAATGGTGAGAAATGGCTAAGTTTTTTGTCAATGCTTATCATATATTCCTCTTCCTATAACACCTATTAGCTAGTATATATTTTTGATCCATCTATCGTAAGAAGAACATACAATTTCTAGATTTTAATTGATAGAATTCAATTCATATAATTTTTTTATGATGGTATAAATATCATAATCCTTATGTATTAAGTCTAAGTTTTTATCAACACTATTAGTGAAGTTCTTTCTTGAACATTTGAAAATAATATGAAATAATTTGAAGTATCCACCCCTCCCCCCTCCCCCCTCCCCAACACACGCAAAAGTAAATAAAATTTTGAAGTAGTTATTTAATTAACCTTTAAGGAGAGAAATAGTAGTGTCTTTATCTTTTTAATTAGTTTTTTAATAAAATTGAAGAATCAAAGTCTATGAAGATATTACTTGTTCCAATGTGAACTAAAATGACGTGGTCCTTTTGTAGCCTCACTAGTCATTATGGTGAGAAACGGCTGAGTCTTTTGTCCATGCTTATCATATTTTAAATAAATAAAAGAACAATTTCTAGATATTAATTGATAAAACCTCAATTAATACAATCTTTTCAGAATGTAAAAGTAGCATAATCACTATGTATTAAGTCTTAGTTTTTATAAAATACTATTCAGAGGCTAATTCAAGATTTAATATCTATTATCAATTCTTATAAATATCTCAAATTAATGCGAAATAATAATTGAATTTATCATTAAATATTTATAAATATATAAAATTTAGGCAAAAATTATTAGCTTTTTGTGAATCTATAATTTGTAATTTAGATCCACCACTACCGATTTGATGAAGGAGATCATTTTACTTTTAGTTTAAAGTTCCAAATTTGCATCGACCACTCGTGAATGAAAAAATCTCTTTGATAGACCATACATGGCTTAAATTCGAATTAGAAAAGAGGAATAAGTACTTAATTTAATATATGAAAATTTTAAGAGACTTGAGGAAATTTGGAGTGATGAGGTCACAAATAAACACGTGTAATTGTATTAGTGGCCGCTCTTACAACAAATACGTTGAATGATGAGGTTGAATGACGTATATCTTTATTCACCCTTTTTTTTTTGGTGATTTTATTCATTCATATTTCTAGTATTAAATTATTAATTCATTTATTATAGGTTTCAAATTCCAACTAATAATCTCTAGTTCATATCAATTCTTACTTTATTATTACTATTTCCGTTAACAACTATCAGCATAAAAAAATGTAAAAGAACTTTAAAAAATAGCTGTAGATTGAAGAAAGCGTTAATTTTTTTTTATCCCTATTATTGATAAATTCACATTATAGTCTTTGTGATATCTGCTTACGCATATTTAATCATCAATTAATTAAAATATACTTTTTATTTAATTATTTATTACTGAATATTCACAAATTTACCATGAATAGTGATTGTTTCACCACTTAATTACTTATGCGTTATGTTAATCTTTTTCAATTACTCCATATTTGCCAATAATATAGTCCTAAAAAAGTTCAGATATAACTTTTTTTTGCTACATAAAGGGATAAAAATTACTTATGCGTTATGCGTTATGTCCCCTATTTTAAAATTATTCTCCAACTTTCAGAAAAGGGAAAAAGGAATAAATATATATAGGACAATGCCTTATATATACAGAAGCAAAAGTAAAGATCAGGTTCCTAAATAGCTTTATCCTTCAAAAAAGTAAAGTTAAAATATTCAAGTTCCAAAATGGAAATTCAAATTTCTTAATTTAGAAAGCCACTTATTCTATCCGAAAGAAAAAAACGAAAAAGAATAAAAATTCCTAAAAGTTTTAAAATTGCAAAGATATGTCAGTATCTAAAGGCAAATGGGAGAAAATAATTATTGCTCTTCTGTCACCGACAGATACATTGACATCAATCATTCAATTTTCCTGCTTTTGAAAAAGAAAAAAAAAATAGAGGTTGAATTTTTTTTAAACAATTTTCGTATATAGATTAATAATCACTAAACTAGTTAGAGGTTGTTTGATAGATGATTAAAATTATGCATGTATCAGTAATATACAGATTAATTGTATGAGAATCTAAAAATATTTATGTAGAAATTAGTTATACAAGATTTAGTTATTCATGTAGTCTGATTATTCTTCTATTATGCATAAAATAATATATAGATTCCCTCATAACTCATTAAAAATCAAACACCATATTAGGTATTTTGAATTTTATACATAGAAAAGCAAAAATACTACCAATAATGGTTTTAGTTATACAAGATTTAATACATGAATAATTTAGCTCCTAATCAGCTAACAAACGACTCCTAAATTAGTTAACGTGTTGATTTAAGTACTCCCTCCGTCCCAATTTGATTGAAGGTTGACCAATTTGGCAGTCAAACAACCTTTTCTTTGAATTAATTTTAAACATAGATTTTTTGAGTATTTTATATTAAAAATTTACATATTTGAAAATTACATGAAAAGTACTATAAGTTTGCATAATTAATAATTCAAAATATATAAAAAAAATTAAAAAAAATTATAGTCAAAGAAAGAAATGTTTGACTTTCAAACTGGTTAACCATCAAACAAATTCACACGGATGGAGTAGTATTTCGATGTTTAACAGATAAAATGTGAATTGGTAGAATTGACAATTGAGTAGTCCGAATATGCATAATGTCTAAATTAAAATTGGGCTTACATATGATTGGGCTGAATGAAAAAAAATTAGGTATTTATATGGGCGGCCCAGTCCTAATAGAAAAAGGTTTTGTTGCTGGTAAGGTTATTATAATGACTGAACACGTAATTGATTAAGTAAATAAGATAAAAGAGTCTTTGTGCATTAATTGAGGTACTATAATTCAAAATCACTTGAACACTATTGAGAGATATTGTAGTAGTTAAGAGCATTCAAACAATTTTTATATTAAAAGTTCAACGTTGTTCGTTAAGTGTAACGAATCAGATTGGAGAGTTGTTTTTTTGTTCTATTATTGTATTTTATTAAGCTCAATGCTAGTTCAATTAGTAGAGCAGGCTATTGAGTTGTAAGCATTTTACTTACCTAAAAGTTGTGATAGGTTACGTATTTTTTTTTTTAGAAAATAATTTACTTCAAGTTAGAGCAGACTTGAATGGGGTATGACTGTATTGTTGGAAATTTACTAATGTGGAATTAAGTATATCCCATTAATTTATGACTTGACTAATTGGGGCCCGCACGTCAGAAACTTCGTTTCCACACACGTGCACACGTAGTGCCAAGTATCGCAAATTTCATTAGTGAAAGAGATATTGATACGTATGTAATACGTTTGAGAAATAGAATTATGGACGATTATTGGCCAAATGACAATGTATTCCACTTTGACAAAAGAAGGAAGAAGTGTACGAAGAAACGTGTCGAAAATCGCCGTGGAGCCACGAAGGGCCGCGGCGCAGCCCCGTCAGAGCCGAGGCACCGGAGCGTCACGACGCTAATTCACATAGTCGCGGCGCTTCGGAGGCAGAATGCTGCGATGGAAAGTTGGAAAGATCTGACATTTGGGTTGGTTTTGGAGCATTGATTATCCATTACTTGGCACATGAATTCAGCTGAATGTAACCCCTCAATTAAGTGTCATTACATGGCTATTGAAGGCCATTAGTTGGCTAGTTGAGGGGTCTTCTCCTTACACTATAAATTGAAGCCTTTGGCTCAATTGAAGAACACTACACAACACTTAGAAAAAACTTCAGAATTTTCTGAATTCATCTTCTTCCTCTCTAGAAAAGTTACTATACTCAAAGTTCTTCAAGAGTAATACTTGAGTTTCCTTTGCTCAATTGTTAAGTTCATGTTGTATCTTGGGAGACTATTGCCCGACAACGTAAAAGGAGATATACGGGGCAATCTTGTCTTAAAGACAGAGTGCCATCGCTCGACTCAGCAAATCACACAAGCAGTTTGTTAAGTTCTTGATTTCCAGTTTATTGTAATATTTAGTTTATCATTTCTTACCATTGTAATAGTTACTTACTTCTCGTTCCCTGAAACAATTGTATCCCAACAATTTTAAGACAACATTGTGTTGTAAGTACCTAGAAAGATGACTGGAAGAGAACAAATTGCTTTTGATACTGCTGCTGCTACTACTCAAGGCAATCCATATGCCTTCCCCACTGCTCAAGGCACACCTAATGCCTTTTCGGTTGCTCAAGGCTCATCCAACGCCTTTACTGCCGCTCAAGGGAACGTTGTCGTTCCTCCACCCGCTGGATTCCACCATGAACGCCCTGAAAAGTTCATGGGCTCCAACTTCAAGAGATGGCAACAGAAGATGCTATCCTATCTGATTGTTATGGGAATGACACGTTTCCTAACAGAAGATTCTCTACAAGTTGGAGATGAAATGGATCATTCGCCTTCTGAAACGGCTGAATGGGGCCTAGGTATCAATGTCATTAATGGCATGAAGATGGTTCTTGATGCATGAAGTCATAGTGATTTCATGTGTAAGAATTACATATTGAACTGTTTGTCAGACCATTTACACGGTGTATTGCACCGTAGGCACTGCCAAAGAGTTGTGGGAGAAACTGCAAAAGAAGTACAACGCACAAGATGCAGATACTAAGAAATTCATCGTTGGGAAATTTATGAAATTTCAAATGGTGGATAGTAAAACAGTGATGTCTGTCGCGCCCGATTTTCGACCCTGCTCGGGTCAAAGCGGAGCACAGACGTCTGGGTGATTCCTGGGTAAAGAATTGAGGGTTGAGGAGTCGCCACCTAATTATTTTTACGGTGAATTAGGACACCTAAATATTAACTAAATGCTGCAATGTAACTCCAATTTTAAGGTCTGCGAAACTAATGAGATTCTAGGTAAGGGTTCTTTATTATCCTAAAGGGAAGGGGTTAGGCATCCTTTAAGATCCGCTAACTTGCGGTTATCCGGTCAAACTCAGGTTAATTATTGCTAAAAAATGCATGTTTGATGTATGAAGTTAAAGATGTTTGCAAATAATTAGTAAATGATGCATTTTTTAAAAGAAAGATACATGTAGAGGAAAAATATGCATTTGTATGGTATTTAAAGAGAAATACATGTAGAGTTGGAAAAAATATGCATTTATCAATTGAGAGTAGAAACAAAATTATTTATAACGCCAAAGAAGCGAATCTTTCGGAAATCATCGAGTTGCAAAAATAATAATAAAAAGATAAACTTATTCGGTATGATTTAATAAAGCAAATAAAAGCTGACAAAAGTTGTTTTTGAAAATCTTGAATACGCGTGACGAGCCTAAAATAAATAACTAGCGAAGGATTTCTAAGTTTGAATTTAACCGAGCCTACAAATAAATAAGCTAGCGACGGGTTTCAAATCTTAAACTACCCTATGAATTAATCCTAAGTTTGCCTATTCTAAGCATTTCAATAGTTACATAAGTGCGATAAATAATATTACAATACAAAGCGGGATAAAAGCTGAATTAAAGAAAGAAATAAAATAAATAAACTCCGAGGAATAATTCGCCGTTATTTACTTTAATCCCTGCAAGCTGTCAAGAACAAACGGTTAGAAACAGTTAAATACAAATAACTTCATATCCGTATTCAAAACAGTGAATATTTTGATCACGGAGGGCTCAGACTTAAATTTTGAAAAGAACATTCCAATCACGTCGTGGCTGCAAACATATGACTAATGTGGTTATTTTGATTGTCTCGCCTACTAAACGTGTTGGTCTCTCGGGTGAAATAGAAAAGATCACTATAATCACGTCGTGGCTGCGAATATATAACTTGTTGGTTATTTTAGTCACCTCGCCTACTAAACATGTTGATCTTGGAAAAAGGTTTAATCCTCATCATTGCCCAGAAGTTATATTTCCGTCTTTGCAACTGTGGAGGCCTCAAAATCGACGAATATTTTTCATCGGCCAGTGTAGTATCGTGTTCAAATCAGTAAAATTAAAATGAAACAGTAAACAGCAGCAGCAAGCAGGAAAACAGAGGCAGAGAGAAAAAAAAGTTTCCAAAAATGACGCGGTGTTTAGTTTAAAACAGTAAAACAGTAGAACAATAATTTGGAACCGAGCAAAGGAATCGAAATAGAAAGCAAGACTAAAAGACGCGATATTTATTCAAAACAAGAAAAACAAGAAAGCAGTTGAGATATCCGTTGCCCGGATACTTAAAAAAGTGCTAAAAAAACAGAGAAACGAAACGAAAGAAAAGCGCGGCTTCGAAGTTAATTTCATCGGCCTTAATGCAATATTAATAAAACAATAAAACAGTAAAAGAAACGAGTAGTGAGCAATTAAAGTATCCGACCCAAATTCTGAAATGTTGGAATCGAAACAGGATTAAGAAGTAATTATGGAAAAATCAGACCCGGATCATGAACAGTGACCCAAATGAAATCAGAAATTCAGACTTTTTCAGATAACCAGCAACAGATATGAAAAAATGCCATAACTGAAATACGCCAAACCGGTCGACCGATCCGGTCGATGATCCGACACGAATCAGATGCCAACCCGAATCAGATTTTTTTTCATTTTTTCAGATAACCAATATACAAGACATGAAATGCAAGAAATTTGGGAATTCAAACCGTCGACCTGACCGGTCGAATCCCGACCGAATCATGTGTTCAACCCGGAATCAACTGATTTCATCAATTTCAGATAACCAATAATAACAACAGCAACAATGCAAGAAATTTGGAAATTCAAATCGGGTCGACCCGACCCGGGTCAGTAACCCGACCCGAATTTGAGATTCAACCCGACATCAAATAATTCCATCAATTCCAGATAACCAACATACAAAAATACAAAATGCAAGAATTCTGAAAATATTACTCAAATCGGGTCGACCCGACCGTCGTTGACCCGACCAATCGATGATCCAAACCCGAATCAGATTTTAACACCAAATTCAGATAACCAATAACAAGAAAATGAAATGCAAGAATTCTGAAAATATTACCCAAACTGGGTCGACCCGACCGGTCGATGTTGACCGAATCAGTGGTCCAAACCCGAATCAGATTTTAACACCAAATTCAGATAATCAACATACATAAATATGAAAATGCAAGAGTTCTGAAAATAATACCCAAAGCGGGTCGACCCGACCCGAAAACAGTGAAGAACAACAAGAAATGCAAAACAGATTTTCGAACTCGGTTTTTCAGAAACCGAATAGAGGCATTTAAAATCCAAGTTCAAGAACGAAACTCACCTCCTTTCTTTCGAATCTTGGGCCTATTTCGGACTTGTATCTTGAACAACAAAGAAAGCGAATGTTTTAAAATCAAGAACACCGCAAATATTTTATGTATATATGGAATAATCTTCCGAAAAATCCTTCAAAAAATCTGTTTCAATCCCGAAAAATCTCCTCCGAAAATCCTCCTTCCAAAAATGAAGAACAACATGGGGTATTTATAGGTGGATTTCCCCCCAAGAACGAGTTTGAAATTTGAATTAAAGGTAAAGAAAATCGCGGATTTGAGGGGCATGGATCGCGGATTTTATGGTGTCAGCGCAACAGAGGGGGGTCAGTGAAGGCAGAGGGTTGGTGGTGGCAGGGGCGAGGTGACCGGCGACGTGGGGTCGCCGGTATGGGGGTGTGGGGTCGGCGGATTTGGTTGAGAGGTTTAGGTTTAGGGTTTTTGATTTTTGGGATTTTTGTTTTGGGTTTAAAAGGGGTAAGGGAATGGGTTTAAAAGATGAGGGAATGGGTTTGGGCCGACGGTCGTGGGTTAGCCTGGATCGACGGGTCGACGGGTTGGGCTGGTCCGTTTTGGGCGAAGGGAATTGGGCCAGCCGAGTGGGGGATTTAATTGGTTGTTGGGTTGGGTTATAAGGGAAATAAAGGGGAAGGGAATAAGGGGAATTTGGTTTGGGCTTGTGAATTTTGTTTGGGTAGAATTTGTATTGGTTTGTGAAAATGAAATGGGTTTTAGTTTGGGTAGAAATTGTTTTGGGTTGGAAAATGAAATGGGTTAGGAATTTAAAAATATAAAAAGGGGGTTAATATTAAAAGATATTATATATATATATATATATATATATATATATTTGTAAAAGATGTGAATTATTTAAAATAGCATAACGACGTGATAATAATAAAATATAATATTTGCGAAATGTTTAATGCTTAAAAAAAAGGAAATGCGATGCAATTTTGCGAGAATAAAATAACATAGAATTTCGGATAAAACTTATGATTATTATAAAAATGCAAATGATAAAAATGCGAATAATAATAATAATAAGAGGATATACACATATATGCATATATTTTAAAATTATTTTAAAAGTGTCAAAATATTAAAAATTACGAATAAAATCATAAAAGATGGGACAAAATTGGGTGTCAACAGATGCCCCTCTTTGGACGGAGACGATGAAAGAGTTTTCGGCCAAAGAAGTTGACCGAGTAGCCAATTTTGTCCTGATCATCGGGACATGCATGGTAAGAAATAGAATCCCGAGGGGTGTGGAAGTTGCAAAAAGATGGTGCACATTCAAGAAACAATGCCCCAGTGTCGACTTAGGATGACACTGGTCGCAGATGCGAGAAACTAATGGGAAAGAGCGGATCGACGTTCGAAGTTGGTCGTTGACCAAATTGCCTTAGTTCGCCGTAAGAGATAGCTCCACGTTGTGATGAAGTTCCCGCAAATTAAAAACTCCTGCAAACTAAAGCTTAAGATATAATTAGTGTATAACTGCTGAGAAAAATTGTAGAGAAAATAACTTGGAAATACCCGCATTAGGAGGTGGGCGCCTGACTGAAATTAAAATACCCTCATTATAAGGTGGGAGCCTGACTGAAATTAAAATACCCTCATTATAAGGTGGGCGCCTGACTGAAATTAAAATACCCGCATTATGAGGTGGGCGCCTGACTGAAATTAAAATACCCTTATTATAAGGTGGGCGCCTGACTGAAATTAAAATACCCGCATTATAAGGTGGGCGCCTGAAATAACGTCGTTGGATTGACGTGTTGTGTTGAAGACGTCGTTGTAATATTGTTGACGTTGTTGTAATGATGTAAAAGACAGTTGTTGTGCTGCATGTAACGTCGAGGACGTTGTTGTAATGCTGTTTTGCTGTAAAAGATATTTGTTGTACTGAAGACGTCGTTGTAATGTTGTTGACGTCATTGTAATACTGTAAAAATAAATGTTGTGCAGAAGACGCCGTTGCGTAGGCGTGTTGTTGATGACGCCGTTGTATGGGCGCATTGCTGATGACATCATTGTAATTTTGTTGATGTCGTTGTAAGAATGTAAAAGATAGTTGATTTGCAGAAGACGCCGTTGCATAGGCGTGTTGTTCATGACACCGTTGTATGGGCGCGTTGCTGACGACATCATTGTAATGTTGTTGATGTCGTTGTTGTAAGAATGTAATCACCGGGTCGCCGTTGTATCGACGTGTTGTCAGGTCAAGACGTCATTGTGATGACGTTGTTGCAAGAATGTAATCTTTGTTTGTTGTAAGAGATAGGCGTTGCGTTGAAGACGTCATTATAATGTTGTTGACGTCGTTGTAATGTTGTAAAAAGCTGGCGTGCTGCCGTAACGTCGTGGACGTTGTTGTAATGTAGTTTTGCTGTAGAAGGTAGATGTTGAGCTGAAGGCGTCATTGTAATGTTGTTGACGTCATTGTAATGCTGTAAAAATACATGCCGGGTGGCCGTAACGACGTGGACGTTGTTGTAATGCTGTTGAAGATAGTTCTTTGTCTTTCGCGAACGTCAATGACGTTGTTGTAATGCCATAAAAGATAGCTGCTGCGTTGAAGACGTCATTGTAATGTTGTTGACGTCGTTGAGATGCGGTAAAAGATAGTTGTTGCATTGCCGTAAAAAATAGCTGCTGTTTTGAAGACGTCATTGTAATGCTGTTGACGTCGTCGAGATGCGGTAAAAGATATTTGCTGCGTTGAAGACGTCACTGTAATGCTGTTGACGCCGTTGAGATGCGGTAAAAGATAGTTGCTGCATTGCCGTAAAAGATAGCTGTTGTTTTGAAGACGTCATTGTAATGCTGTTGACGTCGTTGAGATGCTGTAAAAGATAGTTGCTGCGTTGAAGACGTCATTGTAATGTTGTTGACGTCGTTGTAAAGCTGTAAAAAATGATTGTCGTCTTCGCCGTGAACGCCGATGACGTTATTGTAATGTTGTCTGTTGTAAGAGATGTAAGTGACGTCCTTGCCGTCAGTTTCCTGTAATAGGGTTCCACGTTGTGTTGAATCTTCCACGATCCAAACTCATGTGAATTGAAATGTCGTCCTGGCACGGGCGAAAATGTGATGCGACATCTTTGCCGTCGGGTTTGCCTTGTTGTCGTTCTTTGTGATTCGAAATAACATCTTTGTGCAGACATAATAGTCGGGACCCTGTAGGTCAAGATGATGTCTTCGTATAAATGCAGAACAAGAACGTAATCCTTGTAGTGAGTTGTGGTGCCGAAATTTTTTGGGGAATTGATCATAACTGATGTGGCTTCCCTGCTTTTTCAACCTGAAGAACCTGTACTCAAAGAAAATTTGTGAGTTTGGGGAGAGGCGATTGATTCGCGTTGACTTGGTAGCTTTGGCTCTTGATATTTGCATGTCCTGGGCCGATTTGGACTGTAGCCCTGCCTGGTTCCCAGTCTTGGCTAACCGTTAATGAAAACATTTGTTGAAAATAATTTGTTTATAAGAAAGTATGCTTATCATTAAAAAGTTCTTGTCGAACTGCTAATGAAAATATTTGTTGAAAAATGATTTGCTTATAAGAAAGTATGCATATTAGTAAAAAATCTTGTCAAACTCTAATGAAAATATTTTGTGAAAATAAATTGTGTATAAGAAAGTATGCATATTAGTAATAAAAATCTTGTCAAACTTTAATGAAAATATTTGGTGAAAATAAATTGCGTATAAGAAAGTATGCATATTAGTAATAAAAAATCTTGTCAAACTCTAATGAAAGTATTTGTTGAAAATAAATTGCTTATAAGAAAGTATGCATATATGTAAATGTCTGTCGAGCAGCGACATGCGGTGAAACAAAGCAAACGTCTTATCCAAAATCCTCTTAGGCTGAAGACTTAGTTTGCCGATGCTTTTCCATGTTTATCGGCGTCCTCCGGCAGTGATCCCTTAAAAATGCCCCAGTTTCCGATATGTGAGAATGATGATCTTTTGAACGGACAAACGAGTCTTGTGTAGATTGCTTGCCTGTCCTATCAGGGTGATCAGATGGGTGCATTTTGTCATATGTGATATAAAGGAGAAAATATTTCCTAATGGTGGGACCGAAGCCGATTTAGGCCGCCTACGTATCCACATGAGGGAATCAGGTCATGACGTAGTTCATTACAAGCGAAGAGGGTTGTAAGGTTTTTCTAAAGATGGGACCGAAGCCGATGTGGCCGCCTACGTATCCCGCCGAGGGAATCAGGTCATAACGTAGTTCAGGTATAACTAATCTTAGATATGGTATCTCTTCACTGCATCTGCATTGATGGTTTTTGGCCATTATATTCTGATAAGGTTGCCCCGGACAACTGCGTCCATCTGCTTTTCATCAACCAGTCTCTTAGTAAATGATTCTGTATCCACTTGGCTGCGAAAGAAATAACATTGCCCAGTAGAAGTCCTGATCGTAGTGTGGTAGCCCAAAAGTACAAATGGCAAACATCCGTGCCAATGCTTGTAACTATCAACCATCTTGGTGTTTCATCCAAATCTGGCTTTGACTTATTCCGAAAATGCCCCAATTCTTCCGGTTGTGAGTCTTCCTTATATTCTTCGAAGCCTTGCTTGTTGTTCGGGACCTTGTTTGCTTGTTTCATTACATGTCACATATTATCGGCAAATTTATACGTTTGCATGATGAAAAAGAAAAGAAATTGATTAAACAAAACAGATTTTAAAATAGCAAAAGCAATGCGGATTTGTCTTTTTGAGCTTTCAAAAAGGTGGAGGCAAAATACATTAAAAAGCATAAATGCGATTCAGGCCTCAATTTAAATCGCATTTTTTTATTAAGTTAGCGCTAATACAATTTGGATAGGCATGATTGGGAAATAACGGATGGGGTGCCCCGCCAGTTTTAGTCAACACGAATCAACTTTTGGGGATATAAATAAGGCAAAATGAATCTCCTGAAAAATGAAGAAAACCAAATTAGTATAAGGTGAGTAATTACTGATTCAAATAATATACACATAGTGGAAAGCAGTAGAAAATAACAAAATGATTGTAAGGCAATTAAATGCGCATTCTAATATGCATGGGGCCTCCCTTATGCTGGAGGTGGGCCTAAACGCCAGATATGCGGGATTACGACAGATTTGATCCAAGCTGCTAAACTGCAATGTTTTGTCGGAAACGAGACAAAATGAATGTACATTTTCCAATTTCAGCATGTCATGATTAGTCTTGGGTTAATCTATCCTTATCACGCTACACATAATATGATGATTAGTCGTTGGGTTGTGAGACCCGCAGACATCTTTGGCTGATTTCTTAATTGTGGAGTCGACACCAAGGATCGACCCACCTAAGGTGTATGCATGCATGACTTAAAATAAAGGGTGGTATATCTCTATCTTAAATTTTCTAAGATTTGGCCGACTAGACACAAGGTTCCCGAGCGGACTACTCGAGTGAGAAAGCTACGCGGCCACCGGATGGTCCGGTCACTCCGCGCATACGCCAACTCTCCTAATATTTGGTAGATTGAAAGAAATTTGTGGGTGCGCAAAACACACCTCGCGTGTAGTGTGTGATAGTGTCAATTTTCCAGAGTGGAAGAAATATGAGCGAAATGCCTATTTATGATAAGCAGTAAAACAATATAACAATTAAAGCAGTTATGCACGCAAAAATTCACAAAGGAAACAAATCAAATCATTTAAATCAAATAAAGAACAAAAGTAAAGCGCAATAATAATTAACCTGATTTTGCTATGGTTAAGAACCTGAAAGTCCCCAGTGGAGTCGCCATGCTGGCGCGCCCGATTTTTGACCCTGCTCGGGTCAAAGCGGAGCACAGACGTCTGGGTGATTTCTGGGTAAAGAATTGAGGGTTGAGGAGTCGCCACCTAATTATTTTTACGGTGAATTAGGACACCTAAATATTAACTAAATGCTGCAATGTAACTCCAATTTTAAGGTCTGCGAAACTAATGAGATTCTAGGTAAGGGTTCTTTATTATCCTAAAGGGAAGGGGTTAGGCATCCTTTAAGATCCGCTAACTTGCGGTTATCCGGTCAAACTCAGGTTAATTATTGCTAAAAAAATGCATGTTTGATGTATGAAGTTAAAAATGTTTGCAAATAATTAGTAAATGATGCATTTTTTAAAAGAAAGATACATGTAGAGGAAAAATATGCATTTGTATGGTATTTAAAGAGAAATACATGTAGAGTTGGAAAAAATATGCATTTATCAATTGAGAGTAGAAACAAAATTATTTATAACGCCAAAGAAGCGAATCTTTCGGAAATCATCGAGTTGCAAAAATAATAATAAAAAGATAAACTTATTCGGTATGATTTAATAAAACAAATAAAAGATGACAAAAGTTGTTTTTGAAAATCTTGAATACGCGTGACGAGCCTAAAATAAATAACTAGCGAAGGATTTCTAAGTTTGAATTTAACCGAGCCTACAAATAAATAAGCTAGCGACGGGTTTCAAATCTTAAACTACCCTATGAATTAATCCTAAGTTTGCCTATTCTAAGCATTTCAATAGTTACATAAGTGCGATAAATAATATTACAATACAAAGCGGGATAAAAGCTGAATTAAAGAAAGAAATAAAATAAATAAACTCCGAGGAATAATTCGCCGTTATTTACTTTAATCCTCGCAAGTGTCAAGAACAAGCGGTTAGAAAGCAGTTAAATACAAATAACTTCATATCCGTATTCAAAGCATTGAATGTTTTGATCACGGAGGGCTCAGAACTTAAATTTTGAAAAGAACATTCCAATCACGTACTGCAAACATATGACTAATGTGGTTATTTTGATTGTCTCGCCTACTAAACGTGTTGGTCTCTCGGTGAAATAGAAAGATCACTATAATCACGTCGTAGGCTGCGAATATATAACTTGTTGGTTATTTTAGTCACCTCGCCTACTAAACATGTTGATCTTGGAAAAAGGTTTAAGCCTCATCATTGCCCGTGAAGTTATATTTCCGTCTTTGCAATCTGTGGAGGCCTCAAAATCGGCGGATATTTTTCATCGCCCAGTGTAGTATCGTGTTCAAATCAGTAAAATTAAAATGAAACAAGAAACAAAGCAAGAAGAAGGTGAAAACAGAGGCAGAGAGAAAAAGTTTCCAGAAAATGACGCGGTGTTTAGTTTAAAACAAGAAACAAGAGAACAATAATTTGGAACCGAGCAGTGAACTGAAATAGAAAGCAGTACCCGAAAAGACGCGATATTTATTCAAAACAGTAAAAACAGTAAAACAGTGAGATATCCGTTGCCCAGATACTTAAAACAGTGCTAAAAAACAGAGAAACGAAACGAAAGAAAAGCGCTGCTTCGAAGTTAATTTCATCGGCCTTAATGCAATATTAATAAAACAATAAAACAGTAAAAGAAACGAGTAGTGAGCAATTAAAGTATCCGACCCAAATTCTGAAATGTTGGAATCGAAACAGGATTAAGAAGTAATTATGGAAAAATCCGACCCGGATCATGAACAGTGACCCGAATGAAATCAGAAATTCAGACTTTTTCAGATAACCAGCAACAGATATGAAAAAATGCCATAATCTGGAAATACGCCAAAACCGGGTCGACCCGATCCGGGTCAGTGACCCGACACGAATCACATGCCAACCCGAATCAAATTTTTTTTCATTTTTTCAGATAACCAATATACAAGACATGAAATGCAAGAAATTTGGGAATTCAAACCGGGTCGACCCGACCCGGGTCAGTAACCCGACCCGAATCATGTGTTCAACCCGGAATCAACTGATTTCATCAATTTTAGATAACCAATAATAACAACAGCAACAATGCAAGAAATTTGGAAATTCAAACCGGGTCGACCCGACCCGGGTCAGTAACCCGACCCGAATTGGAGATTCAACCCGACATCAAATAATTCCATCAATTCCAGATAACCAACATACAAAAATACGAAATGCAAGAATTCTGAAAATATTACTCAAATCGGGTCGACCCGACCCGAATCAGTGGTCCAAACCCGAATCAGATTTTAACACCAAATTCAGATAACCAATAACAAGAAAATGAAATGCAAGAATTCTGAAAATATTACCCAAATCGGGTCGACCCGACCCGGGTCAGTGACCCGACCCGAATCAGTGGTCCAAACCCGAATCAGATTTTAACACCAAATTCAGATAACCAACATACATAAATATGAAAATGCAAGAATTCTGAAAATAATACCCAAACCGGGTCGACCCGGGTCGGGTCGACCCGACCCGAAAACAGTGAAGAACAACAAGAAATGCAAAACAGATTTTCGGACTCGGTTTTTCAGAAACCGAATAGAGGCATTTAAAACCCAAGTTCAAGAATGAAACTCACCTCCTTTCTTTCGAATCTTGGGCCTATTTCGGACTTGTATCTTGAACAACAAAGAAAGCGAATGTTTTAAAATCAAGAACACCGCAAATATTTTATGTATATATGGAATAATCTTCCGAAAAATCCTTCAAAAAATCTGTTTCAATCCCGAAAAATCTCCTCCGAAAATCCTCCTTCCAAAAATGAAGAACAACATGGGGTATTTATAGGTGGATTTCCCCCCAAGAACGAGTTTGAAATTTGAATTAAAGGTAAAGAAAATCGCGGATTTGAGGGGCATAGGTCGCGGATTTTATGGTGTCAGCGCAACAGAGGGGGGTCAGTGAAGGCAGAGGGTTGGTGGTGGCAGGGGCGAGGTGACCGGCGACGTGGGGTCGCCGGTATGGGGGTGTGGGGTCGGCGGATTTGGTTGAGAGGTTTAGGTTTAGGGTTTTTGATTTTTGGGATTTTTGTTTTGGGTTTAAAAGGGGTAAGGGAATGGGTTTAAAAGATGAGGGGAATGGGTTTGGGCGGCCAGATTGGGTTGGGCCTGGATCGACGAATTCGACGGGTTGGCTGGTCCGTTTTGGGCGAAGGAATTGGGCGGTGAGTGGGGATTTAATTGGTTGTTGGGTTGGGTTATAAGGAAATAAAGGGGAAGGGAATAAGGGGAATTTGGTTTGGGCTTGTGAATTTTGTTTGGGTAGAATTTGTATTGGGTTGGGAAAATGAAATGGGTTTTAGTTTGGGTAGAAATTGTTTTGGGTTGGAAAATGAAATGGGTTAGGAATTTAAAAATATAAAAAGGGGGTTAATATTAAAAGATATTATATATATATATATATATATATATTTGTAAAAGATGTGAATTATTTAAAATAGCATAACGACGTGATAATAATAAAAAATAATATTTGCGAAATGTTTAATGCTTTAAAAAAAGGAAATGCGATGCAATTTTGCGAGAATAAAATAACATAGAATTTCGGATAAAACTTATGATTATTATAAAAATGCAAATGATAAAAATGCGAATAATAATAATAATAAGAGGATATACACATATATGCCTATATTTTAAAATTATTTTAAAAGTGTCAAAATATTAAAAATTACGAATAAAATCATAAAAGATGGGACAAAATTGGGTGTCAACAATGTCCCAAGTCTAGAAAGTCCAAATGATTCTACATCACTTGGATTAAGAAGGTATGAAACCAAATGAGCAGTTTTTGGTTGCAGTACTGATTGAAAAGTTACCTCCCTCGTGGAATGAGTTTATGAGTTACTTAAAACTCAAAACAAAGGAAATGACCTTTGAAGAACTTATTATCAACCTCCAAATTCAGGAAGATAATAAGAAGGTCTTGCCTAGGGGTAAATAACCCGCTGAGGCAAAGGCAAATCTGGTTGAGGAAAAAGGGAACCCAAACAAGAAGCGCAAGTTCCTGAAGACGGCAAGACCCAAGCGGCAGAGAAGTTCAAAGGAAACTGTCACCGTTGTGGGAAACCTGGTCACACGATTAAGGACTGCCGCAAGCTTAAGACTGAGCAACAAGAGAAGGTCAAGGCTAAGGGCAAGGCACATGTTAACATCGTCAAAGACAAGTTTCTAGACGACATGATTGAGGAGTTCTCAGCGGTGGTGCTAGAAGCAAACCTTGTTGAGAATCGCATGCAATGGTGGATGGACATATATGCTACAAGACACATCTGTTCCAATAGAGATGCCTTCTCCACTTATACATCGGTTACAAACAAGAAGTTGTTCATGGGCAACAACACTTCCTCTAACGTGTTGGGGATAGGAAAGGTAGTCCTGAAGATGACTTCTGGAAATGAGCTCACTCTGAAGGAGGTGATGCATGTTCCTGAGATTAGAAGAAATTTAATTTCAGGTCATTTATTGGTTAATGCTGATTTTAGGCTAGTGTTTGAATCCAATAAATTTGTAATCACTAAGAATGAAACGTTTGTGGGAAGATAATTCGTCTGTGAAAGCCTCTTCAAAGTTAACTCCATGTCTGTATTACGTACAAGTAATAACATTGAAGCTTCTTCTTACTTGCTTGAGTCCTCTAATTTATGGCATCATAGATTAGGACATGTCAACTACAAGTCCATCCAAAGGTTGGTAAAGTTGAAGTTGTTGCCGTCTATCGATGTAAACCCTCAACATAAGTGTGAGGTGTGCGTAGAGACAAAACTCACAAAGCTTCCTTTTCGATCCGTCGAAAGGAATACCGCTCATCTAGAACTTATTCACACAGATATATGTGATTTGAAGTTTGCACAAACTAGCTATGGGAACAAGTACTTTGTGACATTCATTGATGATAGCACAAGGTATTGTTACCTTTACTTGATGAAAAGTAAGGATGAAGCCTTTGAAGGGTTCCGGCGTTACAAAGCAGAAGTTGAGAACCAACTAAGCATGCAGATTAAATCTATTCGTAGCGATATAGGGGGAGAATATGTAGCACCATTTGAGGAATATTGTGCCGAATCGGGCATTGTTCATCAAACGATGACTCCATACTCACCTCAGTCGAACGGTGTGGCGGAACGTAAGAACCGCACATTAAAGGAAATGATGAATGTCTTGCTCATCAATTCCGGTCTTCCCCAAAATATGTGGGGAGAAGCCGTCCTTACCGCTAATACGATTCTTAACAGAGTCCTACATAAGGGTAAGTACAAAACTCCATATGAATCATGGAAGGAAAAGAAATTCACCTATAAATATTTAAAGGTGTGGGGTTGTTTGGCAAAGGCTGAAGTAACCAAGCCAAAGCAGGTCAAGATTGGACCTAAGACTGTAGATTGCATATTCATCGGATATGCAAATAACAGTAGTGATTATCGCTTATTAGTGTATAAGTCAGATATTCCAGATATCAACGGGGGTACAATCATGGAATCAAGGAATGCTCAATTCTTTGAAGATACCTTTCCTAGAAAGAAAAAAGACATAACCTCTCGCAAACGAAGTTATGAACAAAGCTCTCAGAAACCGAGATTCATTGACGGCCCGGATCTAGATGGTTCAGATCTAGTGGACCTCAAAGTGGCTGAATATCCGGAATATAATGTTCTAGACTCTCAGAACTTGGAGACTCCAGAGATGGAACTAAGGCGAAGTAAAAGGGCCAGGAAGGAGAAATCCTTTAGTCATAACTTTGTAGCTTATATGGTTGATGATGAACCAAGGACAATTGCTGAAGCATTGTCAACTCCAGAGGCACCGCTCTGGAAAGAAGCTATTGAGAGTAAAATAGACTCCATTCTGCATAATCATACTTGGGAGTTGGTTGATCTTCCTACGGGAAATAAACCGTTGGGTTGTAAATGGATACTCAAACGGAAGTATAAAGTAGATGGGTCTATAGATAAGTACAAGGACAGGTTGGTAGTCAAGGGCTATCGGCAGAAAGAAGGCTTTGACTATTTTGACATGTACTCCCCGGTGTCTCGAATGACGTCCATACATGTATTCATTGCGATCGCAGCGTTGCGTGGCCTTGAGATACATCAAATGGATGTCAAGACAGCCTTCCTAAATGTTGATTTGGAAGAAGAAATCTATATGGAATAACCCTATGGGTATATGGTTCCAGGGCAAGAGAAGAAAGTCTGTCGGCTTGTCAAATCTCTGTACGGGCTGAAATAAGCCCCGAAGCAATAACACGAAAATTTTGATAGTACTCTACTATCGAAGAGTTTCTCCATTAATGAATGTGACAAATGTGTCTACATGAAATGTAACTCTGATTCGTTTGTCATGATATGCATGTATGTAGACGACATGTTGATCACAGGGAGCAATCCTAACATGATTCTAGAGACTAAGAACATGTTGAAACAATGCTTCGACATGAAGGATATGGGTATCACAGATGTCATATTAGGGATAAAGATCTCTAAGATATTTGATGGACTGGTTTTATCTCAGTCTCACTACATCGAGGATGTGTTCAGAAAGTTTGGGATGTTTGATAGTTCGCCTATAAAGGCAACACTGGATAGAAATCAAAAGCTTGATAAAAATCATGGTGCACCCGTATGCCATGAGCAATATACACAGGTGATTGGTAGTTTGATGTATATAACAAACTCCACCCGACCTAATATTGCTTATGTAGTCAACAAGTTGGCTAGGTTTACCCGTAATCCGAGTAATGATCATTGGAAGGCATTGAATCGGGTACTACAATACCTGAAATACACGCTAACTTACGGGTTGCATTATTCAAGATATCCAACTGTACTAGAGCGGTACAGTGATGCAAACTGGATATCTGATATAGAGAACACCAAGTCCACCAGTAAGTATGTATTTACAATTGGTGGTGGAGATGTGTCTTGGAAATCCTCTAAGCAAGCTTGCATCGCCCGATCCACGATGGAATCAGAGTTTATCATTTTAGACAAAGCAGGAGAAGAAGCTGAGTGGCTTCACGACTTCTTAGAGGATGTTCCTTTTTGGAACAAACCCGTACCTTCTGTAATGATCCACTACGACAGCCAGTCGGCTCTAGGAATGGCACATAATTCTATGTACAACGGTAAGTCTCGTCATATTCGACGGAGACATAAGACCGTTAGTCAGCTGATCACCACGGGTATAATATCAATTAATTACATAAAATCAAAGGATAACGTAGCAGACCCACTGACAAAGGGCTTACCCAAGGATCATATATTCTGTCTGTCTAGGGGAATGGGCTTAAAATCCAAGGCATAAGGATCAATACGGTGGTAACCCAATCTTACTGACTGGAGATCCCAGGAATTAGGTTCAATGGAAAAACTAAGATATAAAGGTTCAGTTGATCGCTTCGGTGGAAGCATGAGCACTTCGGATTGTGATTTCTGTAAAGAAATGCCAAATCCAAAGTCGTTCACGCGATAAACTATAAGTGTTATTTGCAGTGTAGGTAAAGGTTAAGCTTCCAAAACCTTTAATGATCCTCACCGGTTGAAGTTAGGTTTGGGGAAACTTTTAATGGTTCCTAACACTTGTAAAGTGGGGTATAGCAGGATACCTTGTAGGAGACCACCTATTTAAGTGCGATGACAGGACGCCTCAAATGAACGCACTTAAGAATCCAAGAAGTGTCCACGACCACAACGGATAAAACATTACGAAAAACTGAGTAAAGGAAGTTGTTGTGTTGGTATCATTGACTTGGCTTACACTAAACACTGATGGTTCAAGACATCACGTTCACCGCGCAGTAAGTAAGTCCGATGGTATTCAACTATGGAAGGTTCAAAGCGTATGCTACCTATCCAGATGCAACATCGGTCTGCTGAAATATTGCTGAAAAAATGCACAATGTGTGTGCGCCAAAATCTCTTTCAAGAGGGGATTGTTGGAAATTTACTAATGTGGAATTAAGTACATCCCATTAATTTATGACTCGAACAATTGGGGCCTGCACGTCGGAAACGTCGTTTCCACACACGTGCACACGTAGTGCCAAGTATCGCAAATTTCATTAATGAAAGAGATATTGGTACGTATGTAATACGTTTGAGACATAGAATTATGGACGGTTATTGGCCAAATGACAATGTATTCCACTTTGGTAAAAGAAGGAAGAAGTGTACGATGAAACGTGTCGAAAATCGCCGCTGAGCTGCGAAGGGCCGCGGCGCAACCCCGTCGGAGCCGAGGCGCCGCGGCGCCTCCCAAGGAGCGCCGCAGTGCTAATTGGGTCTTCAGTTACTGGAGCCGCGGCGCTTCGGAGGCAGAATGCTGCGATGGGAAGTTGGAAAGATCTGACCTTTGGGCTGGTTTTGGAGCATTGATTCTCCATTACTTGACACATAAATTCAACCATTATTTGGTTGAATGTAATCCCTCAATTAAGTGTCATTACATGGCTATTGAAGGCCATTAGTTGGCTAGTTGAGGGGTCTTCTCCTTACACTATAAATTGAGGCCTTTGACTCAATTGAAGAACACTACACAACACTTAGAAAATACTCCAGAATTTTCTGAATTCATCTTCTTCCTCTCTAGCAAAGTTACTATATTCAAAGTTCTTCAAGAGTAACACTTGAGTTTTCTTTGCTCAATTGTTAAGTTGTTGTTGTATCTTGGGAGACTATTGCCTGATAACGTAAAAGGAGATATACGGGAAAATCTTGTAAAACACGGTTATGAGCCAAAAATAGTGGCTAGTTTGTACATTACAGCATGTCACGGAGTGAAGAGCTTGCGGCCCAATTAATTTCCAAAAATAAGTCCAAGTTTTACTTTTTCTCCTTTTCTTTGTCATTTAGGAAACCTACATTACTTTTCCTAAACCTTCTCAAACTAGGTAGCTAGGAAAAATTAAGAAAAACAAAATTCAAGTTCTACAAGGATTATGCTAAACAAAAATATTATAAATAAGTGACTCCATCATTCAGTTTCTTATTCATTCCATCTAAGTTTTACCAGCTAAAGTTCGATTAGTTTCTGATTAATAGCTAGTCATGGCATTGTATGTGCCGTATCATCACGGACAAAGTATTCATTTTCCCATTATCGAAAACACAGCTCGGGTTTGTCATGCTCAATCGACAAACAAACAGTGTGACACACCTATTTACATAAGTTGGTCTTTCCCTCCTTCGGGGTTTATAAAGATCAATACTGACGGAAGTTTCATACCCAATTCAGGAATATCGGAATTTGGGGACGTTGCACGAGATGATGAAGGAAGGTGGTTGGGTGGATTCTACGACAGACTTAGTTTGAGAGCAACGTCAAGCCATACACCGGAATTATGGGCTATACACGACGGTTTAAACTTAATACAACTTGAAGAAGATTATTATTGAAACAGACTCAAGCGAAGCCTTACTGTTGTTGAGTATGGGTGATGTCGTCGAAAGTCACCCTGATTATGCCGTAATAAAAGAATATAGGCGACTCATGGTCGAGCTTGAAATTTATCTGATTCACACTTTGAGACAAGCTAACAACTGCGCAGATCACTTGTCGAAGATAAGAAGAAAGCAAAATCAAGAATTTGTGATATTACATCGTCTGCAACCTTCCATGCATCAACTGCTTTTTCCGGATATGACTCACGTAGCGTATGATAGGTATCCGAAGTGAAAGATGGAATAATTTCCCTTGAGGATTCCTTTCATTATTCACAATATATATAGTTGTACAAAGGTTGATTCCTAATATGGTACGAATCCTAACTTACCTTACAAAGATTGATTCCTAATATAATTAGAATCCTAAGTTACCTTAAATATACATCTATCATAATTATAAAATATACAGGGAATATTCGGAGAATATTCGCTAATACTCCCCCTCAGACGGAGCAGGATGAGGCCGAATGCTAAGGCTGGATCGGAAGTCGGTGAAGAGCTGTTGCGGTAGTCCCTTTGTGAAGATGTCTGCATACTGATAAGAGGAAGACACGTGTAATATTTTGACCTGACCACGGGCAACCTTCTCTCGCACAAAGTGGATATCCATCTCAATATGTTTAGTCCGCTGATGTTGGACCGGATTATGAGACATATAGATGGCAGATATGTTGTCACAATAGACTATAGACGCCTTGCGTAATAGACACTGGAGTAAAAAAAGAATATTTCTGAGCCAATAGATCTCAGTGACGACATTAGCAACTCCGCGATATTCTACTTCAGCACCCGAACGGGATAACGTGGTCTGCCGCTTGGCGGACCATGAAATAAAATTATCCCCAAGAAATACACAGTACCCTGAGGTGGAGCGACATGTGTTGGGGAATCCTGCCCAATCTGCATCCGTGTAAGCTAGTAACTTGGTTGGGGCAGAGGGATATAGATGTAAACCAAAGTCAAGTGTGCCCTTAACATATCTGATAATACGTTTGAGAGCTGCAAAATAGGACTCTCGGGGGTCGTGCATGAACAGACACACCTGCTGAACGGCATATGCAATATCAGGCCTAGTGAATGTAAGATACTGAAGAGCACCTGCTAAACTCCGATACAGAGTGGGATCAGAAACTGGCGCACCGTCATTGGCACTAAGCTTGGATTTTGAGTCACCGGAGTTGGCATAATCTCTTCTGCATACTTACGCTGACACAGGAACATAGTGGCTGCAGATCTTGTCACCGATATACCCAAAAAATAACTTAGATTGCCCAAGTCAGTCATAGCAAATTCAGTTTTGAGTACAGCAATGATTTCATTCTTCAACCCGTCAGATGAGGCAATAAGAACAATGTCATCGACATATAATAGCAAATATGCAGTGTTGCTACCTCAGTGAAAAGTGAAGAGAGATGTATCACACCTGCTACATACAAAACCAATCTGCAGAAGATACCTGGCGAACCGATCATACCAAGCGCGGGGTGCATGTTTCAATCCATACAATGACTTCCTGAGACGACATACAAACTGCGGAGCTGCCGGATAAACAAAGTCAGGAGGCTGATGCATGTACACAGTCTCTTTCAAATCCCCATGAAGAAACGCATTCTTGACATCAAGCTGATGAATTGGCCAATGCATGCCCATAGAAATACTGAGAACAGTCCGAATAGTGGCCGATTTAACAACCGGACTGAATGTCTCATCACAATCAATATCATCTTGCTGATTAGTGCCATTGGCAACTAGTCTTGCCTTATACCTCTCTAAGTCACCACTGTCTCTGAACTTGTGACGAAATAGCCACATACACCTGATAACATTCACACCAGCTGGTCTAGGTACCAAATCACAAGTGTTCTGCTTGGTTAAAGCGTTAAATTCCTCGCACATTGCCGCATTCCAATTTGGGTCCAGTTTTGCTAGTTTTGGATTTTTTGGAATGGGTGATAAGGTTTGTGTGGAGAGATTGAATTGAACCTTGGGTTTGAAGATCCTGTGTTGTGCACGAGTCTCCATGCGATGTGAGGGTAGTGGTGGTGGGTCGGGGATGTGAGGTTCTTTGGTGTGATTACGGACAGTGGGCGTGATTGAGATGGGCTATTTTCTGTCTTCTTTGGTTGGCCTGGAAACCTGCAGACCCTGCGGGGTAGTTCTTTGGAGTCTGAGGCGATAGTGTCGCTGGTGGTAAGGCGACTTCGGCCAGACTGTAGGGGTTAGCAGGGAGCTGGAGGGGTGGTGCCGGACAGTGGCGAGACTGTCGAAATAGTGGGCTGCTGTTGGTATAGATTTTGGATGACCGAGGACAGACTTGGTTCATTGAGAAAGATGTAATCGGTGGTCTGAAATTTCCGGAGATTTGAAAAAGGAAAGGTTGTCTCGTCAAAGGTGACGTGACGGGAGACGATGATTTTGTGAGTAGCAATGTCATAGCATAAGTAGCCCCGATGATTAGGAGATAGACCAAGGAAGACACATGGAAGAGTGCGAGGGGCAAGTTTGTGGGGTGCAGTGGAGGCTATGTTGGGGTAGCATAAGCATCCAAAAATACGTAGGTGATCATATGATGGCCGCCACAAAGATAAGATTTCTGTAGGGGTTTTGTTTTGGAGTGTGCTAGTTGGTAAAATATTTAGAAGGGATTCTACCATTTTGACAGCATAGACCCAAAAAGGCGGTGCTAGGCAGGCATGAAACAGAAGTGTGCGGACCATGTTATTGATGGTACGTATAATTCTTTCAGCCTTTTCGTTTTGGGAAGAAGTATAGGGACAAGAAAAATGGAAAATCATGCCTTGTTTAGAACAGAAATTGTGAAATACCGAGTTATTAAATTCACGTCCATTATCACATTGGAATGATTTAATAGGTTTTTCAAATTGTGTCTTAATAAATTTTTGAAACTCGAGGAATTTTGCAAAAACTTCAAATTTGAATTTCAGTGGGTAAATCCAAACAAAATGTGAAAAATCATCCAAGAATACTAGATAGAATTTATGACCCAAAGAGCTAGCAATCGGAGATGTCCACAAATCAGCATGAACAATATCAAAGGGAGAAAAAGTAACATTGTTTGATGACATAAAGGGAAGACAAGTATGTTTGTCTAGTGGACAAGAAAAATAGTGTTGGGCAATTTTCCCATTATTATATTGAATACGCTTAGAAGTCCTAAGAAAAGTAAAAACTGGGTCTCCGGGGTGTCCGAGTCTGTTGTGCCAAGTTGAGGGAGAGATCGCCGCAAGGGATAGAGGTGCTTGCGGTCTAACAACAGAAGATTGAGTGAATGGGTATTGGTCTCCCACACTATTGCAGCGTGTAAGAATTTTCCCCGTATTGAGTTCCTTCACAAAAAAATCAAAAGGGTCAAATTCGACAGACACAGAATTATTGCTAGTGAATTTTCTAACAGAGATAAGTTTTTAATGATGTTAGATGTGTATAATACGTGGTTTAGGGAGAAAGGTGGGTGTGGATGTTTGGTGTGTGTGTTACCGTAACCTTTAATTGAAATGCGATGACTATTGTCGACAGTAATAAATTAAGGACACTTTAACCGACGTAGTTGAGATAGGTTACTTGACGACCGGGTGAGGTGAGATGTGGCTCCGGTGACCATGTACCAATTGTCGTCGGGTTGTTGAAGGTTCATGGTGGTGTAGGCAGCCCCAGCTTGGTCGGGGCATTTTGTTGTCTTCTTTATTCTTCTTCTTCTTCTTGGTTGCTTTGCTGGTGGGCTCTTGCATTCTTCTTCTTCTTTGGTTAGACCCTTCTTTGTTGTTGGTTGTGCCGTCTTCTTCTTGGTTCGATTACGCTGCTTTATTCTTGATGGTTGCGTTGGCCCTTTTCGCGGCCCTTGCCTTTGTTGTTGCGACCTCTGCCGCCACGACCTCCACCACTGGCCTGATGTAGTTGATGGTTGCTGCTGGCCGCAGGTGTTGTCATCCCGTCAACGACTAAGGCCTTTTGATTGTGTCCCTCTTGTTTAGCACGTCTAGTTTCTTCCAATAATAGTTGTGAACGTGCCTTGTTGAAACTTGTGAGATGATCGGCTTGTTGAATCATTGTCGTGAGTGTGTCATATTCACCTTTTAGTAAACCCGCAACAAGTTGAAGCACTATCTTGGTTTCTGAAACAGAAGTCCCGACATTGGATAGTTGATCTGTTATGAGTTTCAGTTGCTTACAATATTCGGACACGTTGTTAAAATTCTCGAGGCGGGTATTATTGAATTGCTTTTCCAAATATACGGCCCGAGTATTTTTATTGTCCTGAAAGATTTCTTCTAGCCGGATCCAAAGTTCACGTGCCGTAGCACCTGTTTTCATGATAGTGCACAACAGGTCTTTGGAGATGGTGTTGTAGATCCATTGTTTGACGATGGCGTCAAGACGACGCCAGATTGAGTCTGTAACATCGGTGGGACGAGGAACAAATTCGTCAATATGATCGAGCACGTTGTATGCACATGCATGAATGTAGAATAGTTACATCCACATGGAATATTGACAGTCTTCTTGGTCAAGAATTATAGGGATAAAATTCTTGATGTTGTTAACGGCGAATGCCGGATGAAAAGAAGATACTGAACGTTGAGAGGGGTTGTCAAGTGTGTCAGTGGATGAACCGGAATTTGTGGGGGAAGACATGGTTGCCGCCTGCCGAGGGAAGGGAATTTTCTGGTTTGGCCGAGAAAGGGAGGAAGAAACCAGAAAAAAATTCTGTGAAATCAGAAAAAAAAAATGATGATTTCGGCCGAGAATGAGGAAGAGAAGGGATTTAGGTTTTAGGCTCTTGATACCATGAAAGATGGAATAATTTTCCTTAGGGATTCCTTTCATTATTCACAATAGATATAGTTGTACAAAGGTTGATTCCTAATAAGGTATGAATCCTAACTTACCTTACAAATGTTGATTCCTAATATAATTAGAATCCTAAGTTACCTTAAATATACATCTATTATAATTACAAAATATACAGGGAATATTCGGAGAATATTCGCTAATACGAAGCATGTAACGTAACCTGAAATCCGACAAAAAATGAAATTGTACCATTTGTAACTTTTAAAAAGAATACAATATTGAAATATCATTTCCTAATGTCTGAAGATAATGCTATCAATCTTTATTTTTTTTGTAAAAAAAATTGTTTAATTATTTATCCTGGTCGTAGATACTATAAAAACTGTTTACACCTCAAGTAAAATGTTAAACGTCTTATGAAAGTAACATATTGTACTTGTTAATATTTTTTCTATCATTTCAAGCAGTACTAGTTTATTTGGCTTGTATAATTAGCAAAGAGACATCTTCCCAAGATGATACAAGTCTGAAAACCATTTTGTATGGTTCATATTATCACAAATTCCTACTGAAATAGTTGTCGTTTTTGGAGTAATCGAAAGCATTTGGGTCTCAATATATAAACTATATAATAGAATTAGATCATCTCCTATATTAGATAGAATTAAATTTTTCTGATAATTAAGATTGATTAGTTACCTAATTTGTAACAAGATAAATATTTTTGTATCATTATATATAGTGTGAATCATTAATAAAATAATCAAGGAAGAATATTTCTTACATGGTATCATTAGTTTAGGGAAAGTTTCTGAAACCCTAACCCTGCTTCCTTGTGTCAGTCCCCCCCCCCCTTCTTTTTTTTGCCGCTGATCACCCTTCTCTCTGTCAGTCATGTCTGACTCAAAATCTTCTTTTCATCCAGCCCTCACAGTTTCCAACATCAAATCTCATGTTTTCATCATTCTTGAGATGAAAAATGTCCATTATGCAACATGGGCGAAGCTCTTCAAGATTCACTGCCGCTCCCACTGGGTCATTCATCACATAATTCCTCCGAAAAAAGGCAAGGAGAAGGTGCCGAAAACTGAGAACGAAAGGGAATTATGGTTAACCCTTGATGCGACAGTTCTTCAGTGGATTTATGCCACTATTTCTAGCGATTTGCTGCAAACAATTATTGAGCCGACTCCATGGAGATAAAGGCTTGGGATCGCTTACGCGACATATTCCAAGACAACAAAAAAATTTGGGCCGTTACTCTTGAACAGGAATTCTCCACCACCGATATGGCGGACTTTTCCAATGCTTCCGCATATTGTCAACGACTCAAGCTGTTGTCGGATCAACTCAAGAGCGTCGGCACGCCGGTCACTAACAATCAACTTATTTTACAACTAGTGGTCGGCCTCACCGACGCGTATAGTGGAATGGGTACGCTCATCCGCCAAAGCAATCCTCTTCCACCGTTTTACCAAGCCCGCTCTATGCTCATTCTTGAAGAAGCGGATTTTTCCAAAGAGATAGCCACCCTGTCAAATTTCGCCTTGGTTGCCGCTCCGTCCGATGAGAGTTTGTCATAATTTGAAAATTTACCGCCAAATTGTGGCCAGAAGGGCCGAAACGGCGGTAATGGGAGCAAAAACCTCGGCGGCGGTAACCGCTACAGAGGAGGTGGCGCCAGGTGCGGCGGCCAACAGCAACCGCCAGCCCAGTGGCAGTCTAGGGCACCCTGGGTAGTAGGCTGGCACCATGGGCCTGGCAGTGACCTTAGGCCGTGTCGCCCTTCCCCTATCCAAAGCGATGGTGGGCCAGGCTGCTCGGTCACATCCAAAGAACCCAAAGAGTTCGGCCCATCGTGCAAAGAACCCAGAAATTCTTGGGCCACTGCTGAGCCAGTGGCAGCAGGCCCACTCGGCAATGGCGACCCCGACAGATATCGTGGTTGCGATGCACACTCTTGGGCTTACTCTGTCCGATGCAAATTGATACATGGACACCAGTGCAACATCTCATATGACGTCCTCACAAGGTTTCGTAGTATAATTATCGGAAATGGTCATTCAATTCTAATTCGTGGTTATGGTAGTACAAACTTGTCTCCCCTGAACCCACCGTTAATTTTGAAAAATGTCCTTCACGCACCTAAATTAATTAAAAACTTAATTTTAGTTAGAAAATTTACCACTGATAATTGTGTTTCCATTAAATTTGACCCTTTTGAGTTTTTCGTGAATAATTTTCAGACGGGGATGCGTCTAATGGGATGTGATAGTCGGGGTGAGCTTTATCCAATTACCACAACCACACATCAAGCCAAATTATCATCCACTTTTGCAGCTTTAGCTCCTTTATGGCATGAACGTTTGGGTTATCCGGGAGCACCTGTTTTGACTTCCCTTAAATAAAATAAATTTATTGAGTGTACTAGACCTCGTAGTTCTCATGTTTGTCGCTCTTGTTCTCTTGGAAAACATGTTAAGTTGCCTTTTGTTGCTTTGAATTCTCGTATTTGTATGCCCTTTGATATTATTCATAGTGATATTTAGACATCTCCCGTTTTGAGCTCTTCGAGCCACCAATATTATCTTATGTTGTTGGATGATTAACAAACTTGGCATATAATAGGTAATGTTATTAAAGTAGAATTTCGTTGTGAATGAGGTCATTGACTTATATTTTTTCTTTCTTTTGAATTATATTTACTTATGTAATGGTGAAATTTGACATAAACGTATTTTGTTATTTTTTTTAAATTTTAAATTTAGGTTATATTTTTAATATTAATTTATTTGCTAGTATTATTGACTAGTTATTTCACATTGCATGTTGTTTATTTTTCACGCACAGGTGATAGATTTTTTTTAATCAAATATTTGAATAATGTTGTGAAATTATATTTATAAATATTAACTTTTCTGTCAGACATCCAATCCATGATTTTCTCATAATAAAGTCTGCTTTTAATTTTTATAATTAATTAAAATTAAAATATTATTAATTTGGAAAATATATGTCAATTATTTTTTAAAATATTAGTTACAAATATATGGTTATTAATTAATATATTTCAAGAAATAATGTATTGATAAATACCTAATTTGATATCATTTATAAAGGCATATATTTTTTAATATTAATTTTTAATAATTAATTTTTATCTTTAAATAAAACTAAATGTGTAATTACACTTGTGCAACCAAACAATACGCTTGTAATTACACTGTAATTACGTTATGACAAACAAACAGATCATTGTAATTATAATACTGTGTAATTACTACCCTAGTAATTACACCAATTCCAATTACCAGGCGGCTTTCCAAACAGACCCTTACTGATTTGCAAAAGGACGTAAAAGCACATGCAATGCAATCAGATAGGCTTATTAAACTTATAGGAGTATTAATATACTATATTTTAAAATATATATTTTTATTCCTTCGCGGTCCATTTTTTTCCCGAACGAACTGTGTTGATACATTAGTATTTAGTATTATATTAGTCAGTACCTGTTAGTGTATTCAAAAGTAAATGACTGATTTTCATAACTTCAAGAATAATAATCCATGATCGATTGATTTTGCTTCTAATTCAATTTTGTCTGGTGGGAAGTAGTTTTAAAAATCTTTTTCACACTTGTAAATTATTTGGAACAATGTCTCTTTGTATAGTTGGAAAAATGTCTCTTTTTATTAACTACACAAGCAAGTAACCTCTCTTTATCTCCATAGTTGAGTTAATCTTTTACTAAGTTTAACTTCTATATACTTATAGTGACAATGAACGTCATTAACGGATAACTATACGTAATTATTCATAATAAGTAAAAATTAACCTGGAAAACCAATCAATTAATCTCCTACAATGGGTTAGATACACGGATAGTGCAAGAGTAAGATAACTACAAGCAAAGACAGATTCAAAATTTGGAGTTTATGAGTTTCTATTACGATCTCAAGTTAATATTACAATAATAACTGATTTCACAGTCAAATATATGCAGAATCTAAACAAAAGTTACTGGATTCACATGACCATGTAAGCAGGCTAGATCCACCTGTGACTATAATTAACCATTATAGTAAGTGAGGATTAACCTGAAAATAAATCAAGTAATTTGTTATGAAAAATACAGTGTTAATGTGCAAGTAAAATTACTACAGGTAACCGACCATAATAAATAAGAATCAACATGGAAAATAAAT